>OX359245.1:69494835-69751911 GCA_947179485.1 Allacma fusca
ACTAAAGCTAACGAGATGCATCGTCGCAAGTATTTAAAGGCATTGTTTGCCTATGGCCTGTGTTATCTGCCTCCATAAGCCATATATAAGTCATGGATATTGTCGGAGAACATTTTTTCTATGGTAGTTACTTCAGTAAAGAAGAGTTCACTTACTCTATACTTACTTTTTGATACTTTGCAGTTCGTCTTACTTACTCATTACTTACATTGCACTGGGGAATGAGTGTTCGTACTTACTCTTTACTTACTTAAACATCAACCTTTTTAAAATTACTTACTTATTACTTACTCATACTTGCAGATGTGAGTACGAGTAAGTACAATACTCACTTACTCACTTCATGAAAAATTCGAGTAATGAGTAAAATTGAGAGCACTGTTCCAACGTATTCTGTGGAACAACTATGGACCGCAAAAAGGACAAATGATTTAATTAGTGATTTAAATGGTGGAATGATTCAGAATTTTTTGAAATTCTTCAGTAAGTAATCTTGAAAATTCTCTGTAATCTTGAGCATTCCAGAGACTTATGTTACTGTGGGAAGAATTTTCTTTGCATTACGTTTAATTTAAAACTATAACCTAGGTCGACTTCCGGAGGAATCCCTGCAAAACATGTATGTTCGAGTAAACAGAGTTTAAATGACGTGGTCGAATGACTTAAAAATAACAATGAATTATTTGTTACATGCATAGAATCGGAATTGGAATCGGAATTATTTAAAAGTATTTGAATTAATTGGTATCGGAATTCAAAATTAATTATTTGGATACATCGGAATCGGAATCGAAATTAAATTTAAGCAGGTATTGTAATTGGAATCGGAATTTTTATTTTTCCGATATTTCATCCCTGGGGCAAATATTGTTCAGGGGCAATAAATTCTAACTATAAGATTATTACCTTTGAAGGAATTAAGTTTACAGTGAGGAACTTTAAGCGATGCAATTCAAATATAAACGATTTTTTCCTATCACTACAGTTCCCGGGGATACAATATTTTGTGGCTGAGGATTCTGATTCATTTTTTGAGAGTTACATGCTGTGGATCAAAATGTTTAAGCTAGTTTTTGATGTTCCATTTCCAAATCCCGAAGTAGAAATTTTCAATAGGAGAAAAGAGCCGTTTGCAGAAATGCATTAAAAATGAATTGGGTTTCGAATTATTGCAATCCCTTTAATTGTATCCATATTGACAATTAAGGGTAACTTATGATCTTCTTTAATGTAAAATGTCAATTATTATGACTTATAATTAAATTACAAAATGAATAACTCATAACGTAACTAACACTGGCGTAAACAGCCATCGGCTTCGACAATGGGAAATGAATTTGCACCAGGTCTGTACGACATTAATGGGCTTGTGTATTACATTGGTAAAAATAGGCTATCTAAATTAAATTAAGCTACTTTCTTTAAAATATATTCATATTATATTACGATAAAAGTTTGATTTCCCGATTTTGATATTTGCTAGTGTTTTTCATCTCTGTAAAATGTGTGCATGAGCGCGACCGTGAAAACAATACAAACATACGTATAAACATATGTACCACGAATAAGCAATTTAGTGTTTACGTTAAAATATACTAAAGAATCTATAAAGCTCGTGTCCACGAGGAAGAGCGAAGTTAAAAATCCTTTAATCAGCATCAAATTATATTATTCTGATCTTCATCACGTTATCCACTGTCACCTTGTGCGTCCAATGTTCTTTTACATTACTACTACAAAAATATAATATTAACAAGCACGTTTCATAAAATTATATCCGGTTAGAATACCTGTCATAGAAAGTCCAAATGGGATGCAATTTCTTTAAAACTTATAAGCGACTGGAAATTCAAATCAGTTAGTTGTAAGTATACTCACAAAATTGGGGCCCATCGCTAAAAAATATTTGTTTGTCGTATTTAGGTTTAACAAATACCCGTTTTTTCTGTCTTACATGAGGGCCTGGAAAACAAAATCAATACGAATACATAAACGTATTAGGGACCGCCTAGGAAAAAGTTGCTGGCCGGTAACTTCACGCTCATACCAATTCGACTTTTTCTGCCTTTTTGCTGTCAATACTGTAATAAAGATTCAAATGTTTTTTAAAAACTCGGGACAAATTGCTAAATGCACAAATTATACTGAAATTTAAGCAATCTATTTCTTCTACAAAAATATGTTTACGCCATGTTGCAATATATGTATCTATCAGCTAATAAAAATGCTTACACTGTTCAGGTCCCTAATAAAATTTTGACCTGGATTAAAAGTTCGAAGAATTTGAAATGTTTGTTTTGAAATTTGTTCTAAATTTTTTTCAGACAAATAAATATTTTCCAAATGATCGGACCAGACAATTATTGATGTTACTATTTATAGAACATGCTCTACTTAATATGTAACGCTTTGTTATTTCCACACAAACCGGGACGAGATGACCTTAATTTTGAGCCCGCAGGTACATTTGATCACGTACCTTTACGCTGCTACAACATTTTAATCCGATCCCAAAGGGGCATACGGCAGGGGTTACTTGTTGGAAAAGAATGGGAAGCAATGCGGGTGTTGCCAAGTGACACACTGATTTGTGTAGCTACCCTAAGGGGCTATAGATATAATTACAAAAGTAAAATATAACAATCAGTACAAAGAATGGCCGTAAACAATACAGTCCTGCCTTTACTTTAAAACATATAAAAGTCACAACTTCTTTTGATTTTCTCCTGTATTAAAATTTTAAAAGAAATTTTAAAACACTTTTCAAAAATTCTAAAAAACACCATTGTCAAAATTTCTGAAAAATATAAAGGGTTAAAACAATACATCAAGTGATAATGCACGCTAAGGTTAAATCATTTAGATACAGGGTTATGCATTGTTTCAGTCGCTAGTATAGCCTTGAAATCCTTCGGGGTGCCCTCTCGCAGGGCAGGGGGCAAAATGTTACCATTAACTATAGTACTTACATTAAAATTATACTATTTATGTAAGAAAAATATCGTTACTACGGGACTTTTCCAGAGAACATTAAGTTGGCTCTCTGTGGATTTTAGCTTATAGTTTTTTATAGTCCATTTTAGTAGGTATTAACTGGACAAAGTGAGGACGCCTAGCGTGCAGGAGCCTAGCTCAAAAAATTCCATGAAAAATATTAAAATGCCATTTTTGGGGATAAAATCAAACAGAAAAAATTATTTGTTTAATTAATTGCAAGGGTTTTCTGGAACACGGTCTTTGGTCTGGTCCGAATAATTGAACCATAATAATGGGCTGACCAATGGACCAGACCAGTTTAGTAAAATGTGGGACAAACCAGATGATTGGCCAGATGAAAACTTAGTAAATATTAAAAAAAATATATATTAAAATATATTAAACTACTTTATATTTAAAAAAAGTAAATATTAAGTAAAGCTTTTCCAGATCATTAAGGAGCCCCAAAATAGGTGTTTTTAAATTATCAACTCAGGTGAACGGTATTTAAAAAAATAGTATTATGGTAAGGGTATATTCTGCGTTAATTATTTTACTGCCATGCCAGGTTTAGCTTAAAAGTTATTTGAGGTTGATAAGATTTACATTGTCGAAGGTAATTTAAATGTTCTCCTTGGACATAATGCCTTACAGTTATAAATTGTGATTCGGATACTCACTTCAGGAACATATACGGTCCCGGTTGGATATACATAATGTAAAAGTAATGTGGGATTTATACTTCGATATATTCGAGAGCTTTACAGAGTTTACACAATGTGGAACACATGTATATAGACGTTCAATCTACATGGATGAGAACTTTAATTTACATACATATATAAGTGTAAATTTCCAGATGAATTAACATTACATGCAGTTAATGCGTTACTTACAATTAGTGCTTCGAAAATTATCTCTTAATTTTTAATCAGTGTAAAATCCAACAGATAGTAAGTACTTGACTTTTATTAACAAGGTTTCAAGGTATTAATCCGGCTCCTACTACAGTTATTTGCCTATTTAATGGTTTCCAATAATGGCAAACTATCCGAAAATATATAGAGCAAATACTATATTTTATAGTTATATATAAAGTATACATGTAAAGCTATTGAAAGTTTAAACCACTACATTGTTTATAGAAGCAATTTAAAATGAATACTATTTAAGAGTTAAACACTATATACTGTATACCGAATTCACTTTTTTACGTTGGACACATCTATCGTGATATAGTGTTTCTGTGGGTGCAAGTATTGGGAATAACCGAACTTGTAATCACTGATAATGCAAGTACCATTAATGCTGTAACTGGTACTTGCTAAAATGAGTCAATTTAATCATGCAAATAACTTGTGAAGTTGAACTTGCAATTAGTTCATAAGTTACTTGCAGTTGGTAAGGCAATTGCAAAAACATTTGGATGTAATTGCTCCGATAAGTACAATTGCAAGTGCAATTGCAATTTGTAATTGCAAGTTAACTGATATACAGTATAAATCAGCAAAGAGGCCAAATGAACTGTGCAATTTTGAATGGTAGTAAGATGATATACATGCTGTTTTACTGAATTGAACAAAGTGTATTAAATAAAATAATCTGGATGCAATTTATAATGATTCAAATAAAGTGTAATGATGTAAATAGCCTTTGTTTAGGCCTTCCAAGGCTAAAATATTGTAAAAGCTCATCCTTTAACATCTTTACAACCCTTAAAATATTTTTCCTATCTTTCTATAATTTTGTGTAATTGGAAACATTTTGATGCAAATCGAAAATTTACTTATATCAGTTTGCCTACTCACCGACGAAATTGTAGTCAGTACAGTAATTCCAATCGTTGAGGCAATACTCGTGATTGTTATGTACATTATTTAATAGAGCGGAATGACTTATTGAGGTATTTGAGGCCCTCAAATTAGAAACGATTGCAAGTTGCAATTAACTTGATAAGTATTTTTTAAATTGCAACTTTTTGCGGTGCAAGCACTTGTAATTGCAATTGAGTTGCTTGCAATTTCAGTTGTGCTTAACCGGTAATTGCGAGTATTTAATTCTTTTATAATTCCAATTGAAGTAGACAGAAATTGCATTTGCACAGATCATTTCAATTCCCTGGTCTAAAATAACCGCCATTGAACCGAACTTGCAAGTGCAATTAGTAATAATTGCGGTTAACTTGCAATTGACAAGAAACACTATTTGAGATCCCTTAGACATGGTTGTGTAAGTTCGCACGAATTGCGTTATATTTATTTAATATTTATATTTGAAGCTAATTTTCGATGGTAGCATATTCCTATCCTACAATAGAATTCCCAGTTCCCTCGCTCACGTCGTTTACCGAAAAGTCTTTCAAAGCTCCGTTTGGATTGAAACTCCGTTGGATCCGTTGGCCCGGATCTGAACAGTGACAACATTATTATAATCAATCTGGAAAGAGCAAGTGGAAATGTTCGGAAAAGGGTATATCGTGAAACAATAATCCAAATTTAACGAAGTTAACAATAACAAATATTGATGGATACAAAAGTATATGTACTGATCTCCACATTTATGCATGTAATAACTAATACTGTTTGTATACTGGCTGGGATGAGAAAAATATATAACAACGCGGTGTAAGCATATTTGTTTGGGTAATTAAATTGCTTCAAGTTTTTAAATGCAATTAAAAGCAATTTGTACAGGATTTGTAAAAAACAATTGATTCTTAATCCCAGTTTTGACCGCAAAAAGTAACGAGAAGTCCAATTTGATTCATTAAAAGTAGGAGGACCGTTACTGTAATTCCGGCACCTCCCTGCCTTCTTCTGCGGGGACAGTGCCCCCCCCCTTTATTCCCGAATGCCTGGGTTTGAGCAATGTGTACAAAAGAAATTTCCACCTCTAACCTATTATAGTTCATATAAAGCTTTGGAGACTTGGAATGGTCTCAAATAGGTTGGTTTGATTCCTACAATAAACCCAATTGTTCCAAACGATGCTGCCGATATGGCTACATTACTTCTTAAGCTTGAAATTCCAGTTGGGTCTCCCAAGTATCGCCTAATTGAATAACACTTATTGTTCACAATTATTGAGGGAAGTTTTAATCTCCAGAATTTTACCAAACCCTTTGTGATATATAATATTGATAATAAAATATATGATAATAATATTAATATAAAATATTTATTTGTTTCATGGAATATACTGTAAAGGTTCGGAAGCCGTATGGGAGGCAATTATTGAAGTTTCGAGAAAACACCATGAAAGGTGGATTTTTAGAGTGCCGTTTAGGTTCAAAAAGTTAAATCTGAGAAGGATTATAGCTTGTAGCACTTCCAGAGTTTACCAAGAGAGGTTGGGGCAGTCTAATTACATTCCCATTTCATTCAAACGCTGTTTGTAATGTATTAGGTTCTCGCTGATGTCTGCTTCGGAATTTGTTTTCTCAAAATATTATCATTTGACAGTTTTTGATTCTTTTAGTGCTCGTTGTCGTTGAGTAGGCGAAATGGTTTACATGGTCTGTTTGTGTGCAGTACGGAGACCTATAAAATTGTCTTTTTATTTTATATAGCGATGGTACTAGGGTCCTCAATTCCGTAAATAAAAATTATTGCGCACGCAATTAAAGTGCTTTTACGTAAAACTGAAAATGATTTACGGGGGGCTCCTTCATTTTTTGAGGTCATAGGGGTCAGAAGCGATAACCATGGTCGAAATCCCTTAGGAATATCGGATTCAGGAGTTACTTGGTTCAGAACAAATTTCGCCCATACGCTCGTAATTCGTCTTAAAACAACAAATTTACTATGTAATACTTCTAAAGGGTTGTCATTGTTGCAGGCAATACATACATATGTAAAATATCTTACTATATAATTTACTTATATTTTATACTTTTACTTATATTATTTACATACACAAGTGTCTGACAGTTCCACTTCTGTGTTGCTTTTATACATGTATATTCCCTATTTCTATTAAAAAAGCAAAAAGTAGGACTCTTTCTCCATGATTTGCAAAAACAAAAACTCCAAGCTTTAACTTTTGTCTGGTCCAGACGTTCGGACAAGACCAGACCAAAGAAACCGGTTCATAAAACCATTAAAATCTACTAAATAGCTACTATTCAGTAAAAATTTGATTTTATCTTCAAAAATTTATAGTAATTTCAGTAATTATTTATTTATGGAATTTTAGCATCATGGTCCTTTGCGCTGGTCTCTTCCATTACATTAAGTAGAAATTTTCAGATGAATTACCAAAGCATGCAGAAACGTTATGACGCTCAAGTACGCTTGAAAACTTCTCATACAATCTCTATAGTTTCAATCAAAGTAAAATTCGACAGGCTGTGTGTTGCTTATTTTTATTATTAACCTATTATGGAACAATTCTTCTTTCACTGTATTGAATTGTCAATCAATTTTTTTAATATCCTTTATACACAAATAGACTACAACTTGCTATGTAACCAGCATCTACATTTCATAACAATAAGGAGCAATGAATAATCAATGCATAATGACCGGAGTCAATAGACTCAGGCAAGCTTTTACCTGGACCCAAAGAAAAACCTCACGATTTTGTTTTATCAACTCAAATTTAACGTTCATCGTAATTACACGTGTGTCTGGAACCGAATGATTTCAGTTCAGATTACTTTAAAATGACCTAATAACGCCCAACATTAATGATGTCAATGGTCTGTTCGGTACGATTTGTAATGATTCATTATGGTCTAGTCCATTCTGGCCAAATTGTTGGACCAGGCAAGATGACATTCGTCTAGTATTAGATCCAGATCAAAAAACTATGACCCTACAAGTGCCAAAGGTAAAAATGTACATATTAAAGGGAATCTATCAAACAGGTTAAAATACCATTTTTGAGAATAAATACATCTCAAAGAATAAGACTTTGATTTAATTACTCTTAATATCTTTGTGAACTATGGTATTTCCCGATACAGGGAAAACTCGATATAACGGATGGCTCTACAACGGATATTTAGTTACACCGGACAGATTTGTTTGTCCTGGCAAGGCTCCCATATAACCAATGCTAAAATTAATGCATACAACGGACATTTTTATACCGGAAAATTATTTATAACTGACACACTTTGAAGCCCTTTGGAATCATTTCGCATGCATATAACGGATTTTATACGGAAATTTATTGCAAAATATTCTATTTTCTCCCTTAAACATGTCATCGTTACTCAAGGCAATTCAAACGTTTGTAACTCATGTATGTATGCAGCAAGAATGGTCATGTTGAGACCGCATCGTTGTACATACATTTTGGTTTTTTGGTTACATTTGGAATAAGAAAACTTGCGTGTTTCATCCAATTAGTCTAGATTTATACTTGCAATTTGTTCATCGTGCTAAAATCTCCTAAAAATCAAACCGAAAGAGTTTTTAGGAGAAAAGACATCTAATATTTTTGAAATTCAAGGTGGGATCTCTCAAGCTTAAATGCTCTATTATCATCCACATTGAATGATATTTTGAAGAAATGTTTTAAGTGATCATCTAAAAATTGCCCCAAATGCTAGAATAGTACGGATATGTGCATTTACGAACAGTCGACGAACTCTCTGCGATAGTTCAGCAACCAAGTTTCTGCATGTCGAAGCATAATAAAGTTATTGTGCTTCCTAATTTAACCAATTCGATGTTTCTACCTGATTAATAATAATTATTATTATATTATTAGTCAGGTGTTTGCATGTTGTAATTCGAAGAAATTAAGTCAGTATGGATAATCAGCCTTGTTTGTAATTTAGAAAATTATATAACGGATAAAATCCGTTATATGCATACAACGGACATTTTTTAGAGGGACAAATTTTACCGGTCCCCTGGAAATCCGTTATATCGAGTTTTTTCTGTAATTCTCACTCCTCAAAAATGTACGATTTATATAAGATAATATGATATCGTTTTGTCGTAACTTACAAGTTACGGCATTACTTCCCTTGTACATATTTATAACAAAAATCAAGCACTTAGCCGTATTTGGATAATCCCGCTCAGATAAATATTGACGTAGTTTAAAAAAATGCACAATAGTCATAATGAAGTGCACACGTTTTCTTTCGAATGTTGATTGCAAAAGTAATCGCCTAAATCGTAAAAATATATTGCTGAAATATTGTTTGCTGCCATTTGAAGTAATAATTTGTTTGCACTTGTGATATGCGTTAACAATGTTCTGACACTAGTAATTGCAAGTCAAACATCAGTCTAATTTTTGTTTGACTAGCTTGGACTTTCTGTAAAGCCCTTTAAAATAATCCTTACGCAAGAAAACGTGTTTCTGTGGTGCAGGAGGGTTTACTGGTTTTTATTCAATTCTTGTAAACTGGCTTGTTGTAAAGTGCCTTCACAACAGAGAATGGCATTGTTTTGTATTTTGAGTACGCCTATTTCGTGTAATTAAACATTTGTAAATTATTAAAGTCCTAAAGTTTGAGTTATACCTATTCATTATGTAGAACATAGGGGTAGTCATGGATCCTCAATGATGGTTCCTGTTCCTGTTTACCAAGGGAGGTTACAGGAAATTTACATCAGCTAGTTGCAACCATTTACAATGCTAGGACTTATTGTTGAAAAATATTGGTTTGGCAGATTTTTGTGTAACAAATATCTGTTTTATCTGCCCTACAAATGGGACTAAAAAGCAACATCAAAATAAATAATAGCTAGGGACCGCAGGGTATGACACTTAAAACAAATAGAATTTACAATTTGTTGCGTTTGAGGAACAGCACGTGTACTACAAAAATTGTTTTTATTTCGTCTTACTAGCAAGGTATTAAGATGTAAACTGCAGAACTAAATGAAACTTCCCGAAATTGTAGACACTACTGATAGTGTTCATACAAACCACAAACTTCATGCCATCTCCTCTTGGTTCGGGCAGTAGGACATCGTAAGACATTACTCGCTTGAATTATTAAATGTTAAATTCCACAAGAGAAATATATTTTCGCAACAAGAACAAATTCCAAAGTTCAGACAAAGGACCCTACATAACTATAATTATACGTGCATTGTGTGCAAGGAGCACCAACATCTTCACAACTTCATTTTGCTTACAATTGGTGCGTTGAAAAGAATCAAACCCCGTCCTTGCACATACTGAACGCGAAAATAAATTTCTCTTATGGGATTTATCATGCAGAAATTCAAGCGAGTAAGGGTCCCCTCTGTCAAACTTGAAAAAAAAAACACATTTTCAGACATCCTAGTGCTCGAACCAAGAGGAGATGGCATGCAGTTTGTGGTTTGTATGAACACAATTAGTAGTGTCTACAATCCCACTAAGTTTCATTTAGATCTGCAGTTTACATAGGAAGACCTTGCTTTTTAGTAAACCAAGTGTTCTTGGTGAATTTAAATACCTACACGTATTCGTATTACTTTACTCTCTGCGTTGTAATAGTTCAGATCATCGTTTTCATCAAATAAACTCCTTTGGTTGTCGTTGCTTGGACATTTTCGCACTCGTGGAAACCAATTATGAAATTTAAATCCAAAACTTGAATGTTACTGGAAATTTATTTTAGTTAGTTGTACACATTCACAATACTGGGACCCATTGGTGAAAAATATTTGTTTGTCGGATTATGTTCTAACAAATATGTTTTATCTGCCTTACAAATGGAACTCGAAAACAAGTTCAAAACAAATAAGTAGACGTTTTAGGGGCCACGTAAGATGTTACTTATTCAGTACGCATTTGCATGAGGTCTTCTGCCAATTCGGTTACATAAATAGTTAGCCATATGCAGACATTGCTTGTCTCTTATTGCGCATAGATGTCCAAATGAAACAGAGTTCCATCATAGGGCCATCAAAGGCCAATTTTTTAAAAAATTACCTTCCTTCTTCCTACCAATGAATGAAGTTTTTAAAATTATTTACCTTCCATCTGCCGTCCTTCAATTTTAAAATTAATTCACCCTTCCTCTAAAAACGGCCCTCCTTCGTTTCGAGCCTTCATTTAATTATTGCAAAATTCTAGAAATTGGTATTAAAAATTGCGTGCATTTTGAAAAAAAGTAGCTTTGATCAACAGTATCGCCACTGAAGGTGATACATGATAGTTCATGGAAATATTTACCAACCCTTAACTACCCGGATGTCATATCCTATTTCCATTCAAAAGTTATGCGTGCTACAAAAATGATACCTTATTATTATTTATATTTCAAAAACTTTATCAAATGTCAATTATTCCTCTCACCGTGGCTGAAATTTGTAAATAAATCCTTTTTGAAAAACTTCAAGTTTTGGCCGAAAAAGAGGTATTCTCAGTTACCCCGAAAGATTATTACAATTTTGAGAAATTTGAAATTTCAGCTCAAATAATTTTAAAATAGCTTTGAAATGAGCTAATAACGGCCCAAAATAGGGATGCCAAATGGTCTGGTCCGGTCTGGTCGAAGTGTTCGAACAGCACAGATGAAATTGGTCCAGTACCAGGACCAGGCGAAAAGATCATAATCCTAAAAGTGAGCAAAATTAACATTTAAGAATTAACGAAATTCCATGAAATAGAGATATATTAAAATTCCATTTTTGAGAATAAAACCAAAATTTCACTGAACAAAACTTATTAACTCTGATTATTTAATTATTCTTAATGGTTTTCTGGACCACGGTCTTTGGTCTGGTCTGAAAAACTGAACCAGACCGCGGTTTCATAAAATGTGGGTCAGACCAGATCATTGACCCCGATACAACATTGTAGTACAGATTAAATAAAGTTTTTCAAGAGCCTTAAGACACCTCGAAATTGGTGTTTTGAAATTCAAAACTTAGGAAAACGCTATTTTAAAAATTGAAATAATGTTAAAGGTAGGTCCTATACGTTAGTTGTTTTACTGCCATGCCAGGTTTAGCTTTAACCGTTATTTAAAGTTGTTAAGATTTACATTGTTGATGGTAATTCAAATGTTTTCCATGGACACCACCAACCATACATATGTACCTACAATATCAGACAAAGTTAGAAATTGTGATTCATCTTCAATCTTACTTCAGGAACAAATACGGTCCCGATTGGGTATTCATAAGGTAATAATAATAATGTAGGATTTTTACTCTGATATATTCGAGAGCCTTACAGAGCTTACACAGTGCCCAGTCGGAAAACTAAAAGCGCTCTGAAGTAATTGTTTAGGCGCCTTTCATTTTAGGGTATGCCATAGCCTACTGGTAAGCTAGGAAGGAAACGGCGCTGTCGAAACTGCAAGAAGTGGCGAATAAAATATAGAGACGCCCGGCTACATTGATTTGATGTAGAAACGACAGAGATTAGTGTCATCATCTCACAATATGCCCCATGCTTGAAATATGATCAAACGACTTTGAGAAAACTCAGCTAAATCGCCAAGGCATTTCTATATGATATCAAAACGATGCGTGCCGAGCATGCTGAATTTTGCTTTGTCAGTTTAATTCTGCGAACGTCGAGGCAACAACATGTCAGCTCCGGGAATAGTTAAAAAGAAATTTTTTGCAGTTATCTGCTTTGACACGAAAGAGACAACAGTGGTTCCAATAACATGGTTCACACCGGCTAAATCAAATTGCCATTGGCCAGATTTTAGTAGACCCTCATTGGTAAAGTTAATGGCAAACCCAAATTCCGTTCCGAAAAGTACGTGGAAACTCGACAGCGTTGAAGTCAAAGAAAAATACTGTAAGTTTTACTTTGAATTTATTTTACAACTAACATTGTGTAATAAGGTGACATCAATTGAATTCATTTAATCATTTTATTTTCACCACACTCTTTGGCCTTTTTTTCAGGGACTCAAGGCTTTGGAAACGTCTACTGCAGAAACCGGCATGCCAATGAGGTTCTGAGCATAGGGAGGGCCAGGCATAGACGGAAACAACCTTGTCATAACGAATCTGAAAGAAGCAACTCCGAAGAGAGAGAAACTACTGATCATATTAGCAACTTGCTTTTGTTACTACCAGAACAAGGAATCTTCCAAGGTATTGTCCATATTAGATTACGTAGAATGTATATCCGGACACTAGACGTTTTTGAGTACCACTTAATTACTATACAATGTCAACATATAACGTATATTGTGTTTTACAGATACATTTTTGAATCCTCCAAACCATCCTCCTATTCCGACTTCGGTCACCACATGGGATATTTCGGATATTGGATCAGGGTCAGATTGATTTTACTTGAACGCTTACAAGGATAGGAGCCTCTAGGTACGTTGCAAGAAGGAAATCAGATAATATTTACACGTCTTCCGGAAACTAGAGAGCTTTCCTATGTAGCAACGAGGGATGCTGGTACTCAGACTACACAACGGGAAAACATTTTAGCTAAATATTTAAGTATTCGACCATTGTATGTTGAACCGCTCCCAAGTTCCTTAATGTCTGTCTATGTTGTTCAAGCTAGCCATATTTCAAGTGTATTTACTAACGATTCAATTTCAGCAAATGTGTTTTTTACCTTTAAATGATATGTGCGATTTTGTGTGTATTCCCATTGTTGTTGATTGCTTAAATAAAAGAAGTAATAACTAAATACCAATAATATGGGCAAATTAATATTACCATCGCCGCCGCATCATTAGCCATACAACATAAATGATGCGCCTGATATTAAATTGGAAAACGCCCACATTCATAGGGCTGATCAAGGGCGCTAATAATTTTGTATATTGAAGGCGACGTAGTAATGATAGCGCCGCAACAGAGGGGCGAACCATGAAATAAACTATGTGCTGCTAACCCGGCAATGCTGGAGCGCACAAGCGCCCACTGATACTACTCTGACACGCAGGCCGTCCCACGGCTTATATTATTTGCGTGTAGTCGGGCATGCATAGTTTTTCTGTAGCCACTCGAATTTCTTCCGACTGGGTGTGGATCACATGTATGTACATAGACGCTCAACGTACCTGAATGATAATTTATATTTACTATACATAAGTGGAAATTTCCAGATGAATTAACAATACATGCCGTTAATGCATTATTTACAATTCATGCTCCGAAAATTATTTCATCAGTTTTAATCAGTGTAAATCCGGCAGGCGTTGAGTTCTTGACTTTTATTATCAATGTTTCAAAGAATTAATCCTGTTTTTACTACAGGGAATTGCCTACATAAGGGCTCCCAATAATGCCAAAATATTCGCACAAATATGCAGTTACCACTATCTTTGTATTTTATAGCAATATAGAAAGTACATGTAAATGTATTGGAAGTTTAAACCACCAAATTGTTTATGCCAATTTAAAGGGAATGCTATTAAAGAGGCAACCCATATATATATATCGAACTCGCTTTTTTACGTTGGGTACGTCAATATCGATTTTGCGCACGAACTGATCATTTCCTAAAACATTATTCCAAACGATGAAAGACCTCAAAGAATCACAAGGTAACACTCTACTGTGTGAAGCATTTAACGCTACAACAAATGAGCATATTATCCTAACAGAAGAATTTTATTATGTAAGTTACTAGCATGCAAAAATGTTATGCAATTATCTGCTAACTAAAGCCTATTATTGACACCCCAAAAAAATATTATTTCAATCAAAATCAGTATCGATGACTGATCCGGATGAATTATACGAAAATTACATAATAATAATAATAAGTGTTTATTCAGGTTGATTCAGCTGTAAGCCCTTACAACCCATTTTGATGTGTTCATATCATGAGATTTTAAAATACAAAAAATTAATTAGTCATTGTAATTATTGAACGGTTAAGTTAAGTTGATCAGTACTGGAAAAGAATAAAATAATAAAATATTAGTAGCATTATTTGACGCCTTAGTATCTATCGTCTTGTGTAGGTAATAATTTTATAAAATTTGAAAGTTAAAATTTTTTCTGCTTGTTGGGTGGATTAGGTAGTTAAGTGTAGTGCACAAATCGGGTGCGTGGTCGCCCTGCTGCCGACTGGATGATCTGCAGTATGGTTCCATTGACTGCCTGGTATTTCACGCCTTCGATCACTGCCAGGTTGCCTTTTCGGGTCACTGTTTTCCCGACTGCTCTGTCATTTCGTATGAATTCCCTTATTAGGTATCTGTTATGCGATTTCTCTTTGGTTAAGTCTTCCATCACCTCGAAACTTTTCTTGGCTAGCTCTCTGCTTCCTCGGACGTTCGTATTAGCTGTATACTCTTTAGTGAATTTGATCTTGATATTGCGATCGTTTTGGGCCCTACCAAATCTGTACGTTTTGTCTATGTCATCTGGGTCGATCGTTATCCCGCAACTACCGAGCGATGCCATTATCGTGCTGATGAGTACGGGTCTGTTTTCTTCTTTTGATTCTTAGATGCCCCAATGTATACATTCTTGTTTTTATCTCTTGACGAAGGTGTTGATTTGGCTCTGTCTTGGTGGTGTGCGGTTGATGGGCATTAATTTCTGGGCTCTTTCTTGTTCGATCGGAATTTCGAAAATAAAGAGTCAAATTGACTCAGATTTAGTTTTTAGTTTTGTCCGTCGATCTGGTTTGGCATTAACTTAATTGTCAATAGTGTATAAGGCCTTACGTGTTTATTACCCCTGGTTAGACTCTTGCCTTCGTTTTCATCGAACCTAATTTGTGGACTTAACCACCTGTCGTAACCAGGGGATAGCTAAATGTACAGTCTCTGCCGGTGGGGATTCTTCTCCTTATGTACCTAATGCTTTGCTTCGTATAGTCAGCATCTGTCTTTCTGCTGTTGCAACACTGTAATGTCAATAATTTCGATCGTATTTCACTGGTGCCCGTGTCAGAGTACTTTGGAAGCTAGTTTGTCTTAATAATTGAGGTTATTTAGTGCCTTTTATTATTTAATTTCAAAATATATTCGGGAGTTGAGAATTGCTTGTGTTGGCTCTTTGAGTTTCCCGCGCGCTTATAAAAACTCTAAAAACTCTCTTCTAAAAATCAACTTATTACCAAAACAAAATCAAGAAAGCAAAATTTATTTAGGCATAAAATTTACATTTACATAAACGATCACCGCGATAAATTATGTCGTTTTACAACGGTGGACAGGCACTTCGGAACGTCCACAAAAGTGGGGGGACAACATTTTAAAATTAATTTTTGTTACATTGTTAGCGGCCACATACAAACGTATGAATGCACATTTGTCTACGGTTACACATTTTGTTTCATTTAAGCATGCATAATATAGATCGTTTAATTTTTATTCCACGATGTTTTAAAAAGATGTTGCTTTCATATAAGACACCGAATCAATCTCATATATTCGAAACATTTGCTTACACACACTAAATACTATCTTAATTTTACAGATTTCAAATAGAGGTATGACATAATCATTGCACTGATTGGCGGTCTAGTTCCGGTAATGGTTCAATCTGTTCTTGGATTTTTGGTCTGGTCCAAGTTATGAACCTTCTGTGGAAAGATCTGTTCAACAATTTTTGCCCAAGGAACATTCTCCAGTAGATTCACTGGTTTAGAAATGCGTGGCCCTTTTCATCCGTTGGAACAGGCCAAATTTTGTGTCGGCGAATATTTTGTTTTAAATGTTTTACCTAACAACAAGAGTATATGATAATTAATAATATACTGAAATAAACTCCTTGGGTGACGTTTTAATACTCGATTGTATTTTTTTCAATAATATCGAAGTGCTAAAACCTATCGAGTTTATAAATTTCGCCTAACAAATTGTCCGTTATGGTCGTAATACAGGAATGGTATTAGCTGACATTTTGGAACATATTTATTGGTCTGTCATGAATTTGGAAAGAAATTCAAAGCAAAAGTTTGAAATTGTTCAAACGTTTGATCCAGCCAAGATTTTGGAATGAATCAATCTGGCAAAGGAGATTGGTATGTTCGGCAAACGTAGCTAGAATTAATATTCCAAATTTTACCAAAAGCAACGAATGATGAATGGACAAATATACTTTAATATCTTGATGGCCCGCGTTGCGTTGAATGCCTAAGTTACTATTTGATTAATCACGCTAACACACAATTTCAACCCTGAAAGTGTTGCAATACTGGCATAAAATCGTTTGAATAAGTTCATATTCATTAAAAAGGATGAAAACAGTAGCTTTAAAAAATCTATTTCGGAACCCAGTGTTATGACCCAATACTTTTACTACTCAATTTCTGTAGTTTTATAGTTGAACCGATCTCCACATGTTTGCATATACCTGAATGGAAAAGATATTTGCAAGTTGATTAGTTATTAAGCCCAAAGACCTTTAAAAAAATGTACGGAAGTTAATGCTATACAGGGGTTGGAAAACTTAAAATAGAACACTTCGTGTGCATTTGTTAAATATTTACAACTTAAATTTCGCTTCAATTGTTTCTGCATTTTTAATTTGAGAGCCATGCTTCTTGTTCATCAATAGATGTCGTATTTTTCAATAATTATTGTTGACACGATCATTTAGTGCACGACCAACTTTCTTCCATTTTGGTGGGGAAATTTCCAAGCTTACTCGTCAGCCTGTGTCAGCCGCTGTTTTTTTAAAAGTATCCATACCCAAAATAGTTTATATGACTGGTGTCAAGAGCCTTCAATGGGATGTCCTTGTTCTCTACGATTTTTATCCTCTTAGGAGGGTTGCACAATTGGAAACCCAATTTTGGGCATTTTGGTCTTTTGCATTTTGTGCATTTTCATTTTATGGCATTTTGCGCATTTTCACTTTATGGCATTTTGGGCATTTTCATTTTATGGCATTTTGGGCATTTTCATTTTATGGCATTTTTGGCACTTGACATTTTGGACATGATTTTTTCGATATCAGCTTTAGCTAACTACTAATTTTGTATACTTGAATACTTTGAAAGATCTCATTTGCATGCATGATGATGTTTAATTATCATAAGATTTTGAGAGCAAACATTATTGTAAAGATGTAGCTCAAAAATGTCGTCATCAGAAACAATTGTAAAGTTTTGCCTTGTAAAATAAAAAACTTCTAGAACCAGTGCTTTACTTGATCTACTAATAAAAATTGAATACACAAGCTTCAAGTTTTGAAATAATTTAAACTGTAAGATGTTAAGTAATAGCTGTAAAATCCCAACTTCATTATTAATGAAACTTCATATTTGATGGAAATGTGTTAGTCTGTTTTTTTGTGAACAGCCACCCTTGATGGTCACTATTCCAGAAAACACTTATTTATGCCCTGAGATGCATAATGTAGAGAGAACAAATTCTCAAAAAATATTACACCTAAAACTGAATAGGAAGGTCAATAAACCGAGAAAACCCTAAATCCTAAATAATTTAACTTTTAATTTACAATATTGAAAATCATCTCATATTTACTATCTAAGCATCTTATACACTGCCGATTTTTTCCCAGGCATTAAAATAACACGGGAAATTTTAAACGTTCGCCAATTTGTTTGAATGTAAAATTTTAAAATGAATATTTTACTAATCCCCACATTTTCCAGCAATAAAAAAGCGTTTATTTGGGAGTGTCGGCAGTCCGATCGGGGTACATCTGAAACGGGTAATTTACATACATATCTAGTTAAGGCGTTGTGCACATATTGCTACCACTCATGGATTGTATTCGTCTACATTCGTTGCTCGCCGTCGTAAACGAGGAGAGGGGGTTCCTGCAAACTTATACAAGGGCAGGGCCTTCGCTGTAAACAGAAAGCCCTATCACGCTCCATTCCTTGGGACCGTACCGCAGCTCAAATAGTCCCAAAGTATTAGTATGTACATAATATGTATAAATCCCCAAAAATGGTTTCACTACGGGAATGGCTGTTCTGAAAAAAAGACTCGTGTGTTGATTTGTAAGTTCTGTCAATCAACAAAGTTTGAAACATTCATTGACGGTCAAATCGATATTTTAAAACCAAATAACGTTGCAACCCTGCAACGTTTATTAATATTGAAAACATTTCAAGTTTTTTCAAATAATTTCTTAATCGATTTTTTTTAACCATTAACCATACGGAATTAGAATAATTCGATTTGATAGATCTACATCGTTTGATCATCATTACATCTTTCGTCAGACTGAATGGGCTTGAATATGTCATTAAAAAATCGATGTTTACACTACAGGAACCGTAATGGACATAGTATATACGTTTCTGTCAAACTGCTGACTACGCCGAACATACCTGCCCAAAATATCCAGTATACCGGGCATTTTCCGGGCTTTTGTGGCATATGTTTGAATTATAAGGGCTTTTTGAGGTGCGAGGGTATACAACCCAAGGTCTTGTCATTTGTGCAACACTGTCCCTTAGTATTGCTGATCAAATATTACAACAAACTCAAAATTTAAACTCATGGAGTTGATTTCCTGTTGATCACTTTGTATTACTGTTTTTGTATTTTACTTGGCGTTGAAAATTTAAGGTACCCTCACGGTATACAATA
The DNA here is from genome assembly GCA_947179485.1 of Allacma fusca. Lineage (NCBI taxonomy): Eukaryota > Metazoa > Arthropoda > Collembola > Symphypleona > Sminthuridae > Allacma > Allacma fusca. The sequence goes on from OX359245.1 coordinate 69,514,238, forward strand.
TTTTATACCGGATCCATTCTATGCCTTTGCAGAACAATTACTTTGCATTTACCTAATATTTTATTGTACAATACTATTCTATACTAGTCCTTCCTAAACGACATAATTGAATATAATCAAAACATGTAAAATGCATTTACATTCACCTTAATTGGACAAATTACATTGTTACTAAATGTTTTTATTTCCTTACTGATGAATCGCAATGCTACTATAAGACTAAATCAATTCTTTAACGTCTTTGTGATATTAAATACAATCAAAAAGTAAGCAAATAATTGACATTTTGTGTTTATTTAAAATTCAATGTATGTAAATGGAACATGCATGACATACAACAAATGTATGAAATTGCATTTTCGGGCTTATTTCAACAATTTTCAAAGTTTAGAAGCAATACGTTTTTAACCAGCAAATGTAATACTTCGTGGCTTTCAATAATAGCATCTCTTTAAATAGCCTGCTGAGAAGATTTGAATTAGTCAAGCGTTGCCAAAACGTGTTTGCTACGTAAAATGCTTGGACCACTTGCAAAGAAACTATTCTATTCAGGACTATGGTGGAACAAATATTTATTTTATTTACCTTACGATCTAGATTATAGCGTAAACGCTTTGACGATTCGAAAAGGCTTTAAAAATCGCGCAGGCTGGTATATCAACATGTTCATATTTGTGTTGTTTTCATTTTGGTCCATGGTGCGAACGATACAGACGCTTAACGGTTATGACGGCAGTGCACAGGACATATTTTACTTAGGGGCATCAGCGTTTTCAACGATGGGTGGGTGCCTCCATCTTTGTTTGCAAGGAACTTTAGTTTATGTGGTGGAAGAATTGCCAGCCTTTTTTCGAAGATATATTGGTTTCTGCGAACGTTTTACAGGTATGTCAACATGCATTTATTACTTACAAAACTTTTTTACTTTAAGTCTAACAAAAACACCGATAAACATTCTTCATATGTAGAAGCATACTCAAAGAAACATATTGGGAAGAAATCGTCTTTTGAGGACATCAGTGGGGAGATCAATCTGTGTTTGGTATCATCCTCTCAATGCATCGCAATATTTTGCACCTTTATGGTTTATATTGACCCTAACATACCCGTTCTTCTTTCGTCAGTCCTAATGTTAAATTCATGGTGGACGAAACAAGCATTATCTATTTTACAGTCTATGTTTATTTTTTACATAACGATGACTATAATGTCCGTTTATTATTTGTTTGGTTGTCCGTTTATTGAGGTCTACTACTCCTGCTGCAAAGCATTCCTAGAAATGACGTAAGTGTTTATATATCGCCCGTGTGCTTTCGTAGATCGAAACTAGTAATTTGTGCATATGGAGAGAGCAATTTGCATTCCAATGTTATGGTTGTGTCACCTTTATGTATCATCATTCTTTTATTGCAGCCTTGATCGGGACGATTACGATACCAAATCTGTTCTAAGAACTTATAAAGCATTCACGACAAATTATCGGGAATTGCAAATTACGCATCAACTTTCTTCTAAAATATATTGTCCAGTCTTCATTCCGTCCATTTCTTGGCTCTTTAATGCTATCTGCACTTTATCAATATACGGATGCATAAGATGTGATGGAGTTATACTGATTATATCCATCATGGTGTTTCTTGACACACTCACAGTTTTAGTTATTGTGTTTACAATCTTAGCAAATATGCAAGAGTTATCGATTGCAATGCTACATACTTGGTCTAAAAAAAACATTCGATATACATGAAAACATTTCTTCGTACCTGCTGTCCGGTTAAAGTTAAAGTGGGTTCAATGTATTTTTGTGACAGAGGAATGGTCATGACAATGCTGGAGTGTATCTTCGATAATACCATCTATCTCGTTGCAACTTTCTAACATATACATATAATGTGCATATATTTCTACATATTGGATGAATTGTTATTTTCCCAACGATTGTAAGACATTTAGGTTTTAAGTTTATAAAAAACAGGCCTTTTTTCACACAGTAATCACAAATAACAACATGACATTTTGACGTATTAAATTCCTTAACGTTTTTATTTTATTTAAGTGAATATGACTGATATTTAAATAATTTACATCTGACTGTAGTCTGATCGGACGCAACTGCCTCCACCGATTCCTCAGTGTCAGGGAAAAATGTTTTAAGCAGGGAAAGTTTCAAACGGGATTACAAACAGGGATTCTCAAATTTGTTGAACTTTTTTTCAGCAGGGATTTTTGAAACTGTTGAGGTGTTTTAGTGAAAAAAGTTTTTTTCAACAGGAATTTTTAAATGTTTTGAGGTGATCTAGGGAAATCATTTAATGCCAGCAGGGATTTTTGAATTTGTTGAGGTGATTTACGGAAATAATGTTTGGTCAGCAGGGATTTTCGAAATTGTTGAGGTGTTTTACGGAAATTATTTTGTCAACAGGGATTTTTAAACTTGCTTCGAACAGGGACATCACAACCAGCAGGGAAAATCAAAAAATCTTCCAGGGAGGTTTACAAAAATCCGACCTCTGTATATAATATATATATATATATAATCTGTTCATAGTTCTGTTGTATTACGGCTTCGTGATGTAGAACAAAGTCAGGACTTTCTTGAATAAATGCAATTTTGAAAATTTGTGATTTTGTACTTAAATTGTATATTTTGGATGGCATTTGGCGCGTTTAAGCAAACAGTTTAAACTTCAGGTCAATACAACATGAAACCTAATTTTGAAATAGTATCTACCGATTGGGGGTTGTATTGGCCAAAAATTTGGAAAGATTTGAAAATTATTGAGATACGCATCATAACAGAAACCTCATAGTACAAATATAAAATACAAGTGCTGTTCAAATTTTGTAACTTTGTCAAGATACAAAATATCGGGCGTCACTTTGCAATATGCAAATTAAAATACTTTATTACCATCAACAATATGAATCATGAAATGAAAAGGCCGTATTTAAAATGCAATATATGTACATATTCCAAATAATGTGAAATGTGCGGGCATATCGACAGTGTATAGGGAAAGATAGAAAGGACCTGAAATTATTTTGGGGTGAGCTAGAGTCGAAAGCCGACTTTGCTGCAACCTTACAGATTCACTACAGCACCATGCCGCAGGCTCGGTCTATATCGTTCGCAATAAAGTCAGTTGGATAATTTGTACAAAAAAAATAATTATAGTGAATTGTCATAAGGCAATGTAATTAATAATTCGTGTTACGTAGAAGTTGAAGTTATGCATTTGTGTAGAACAAAGTAGATACCATGGCCTTGGATACAGAATTATTTTCCTTAAATAAAATAACATTACTTGAGAGAATTTATGGTGGTCGCGTCATTAATTTAACTAAATAGATAGCCATAACATTGAAACCTATTGAATATCATATAAGGAAATAGTACAAACCAGTTGAAATATATAGAGTTGGTTTCAAAATGCGACCTAGTCGTAGCCAGAGCTATTTATTTTAAAATTCTATAATTTTTTTAAATTTCTATTTTGAGGGATTTAAACTTGAAAAATTTTCTTCACGGGAACTTGTTTTATTCGGTTACATGGGAACGGCTACAAGTATTTTGTTCCCAAGCAGTTTTGGTACTAGAAAAGGAATACGCGCAAGTGGACCCAATCACAGGGAAGACGAACAAGTCTTTATTTTATTATGCTCAGGTTGTATGCGATCCCGTTCTTCACCTGTTGTTCCCGGGTTCGAATTTATGTTGTTACCATCAAATCCCACACTCAGAAATTTATTTTGTAAGATTTTTTGGTACTTTATTTATGTTGACAAAACATTTAGCAAAATTCCTTATTCTTTTTGTCGTGCAACTTCTGAACGCAGATTCATGGCCACAAACATAATGTTACAATTTCTGTTAGAATAGTTGTACTAATTAATATTTTGTGTTGTCAAATCGAAACGCAGAATATTCATTTTTAAACAGAACATGAACATATACTCTACTTTTTTTCTAATCTACACCTTATGTATGTATGTATATAATTATTAAGTATTCTTTGGGATATTTTCCCACAGTACATCAGAATTTCATCCCAATTTTACATTATTTATATTTGCTTTCGTTATGAATTGATCAACTTCAACATTCCAGTTTGATTTAGGATTAAATTGTACACTTAATAATATAGTGTAAGTCGCTTTTACTTCTCCATCTATTTTAGATCGAATTTAGAATATTTTCATCCACGACTCAAGTCAATCGGCAATTGGACACATACATATTTACGGGTTCAGTTCTATGCAATGAGAACCAAGTGCTCATTTCTTGGTATTTCCAAAATACCAACACTACGCTTTCCAGGGATGAACTTTACTTGGTTTCCAACCTCGCATATTCTTGAACTTTTTTCAAAATTTGTTAATCATTTGAAAGTCTATATAAAATAATAAATAACAGTCAGTTAGTTTATTTTTTGCTAATTTTAATTTGGAAAAAGCTTACCATAACGACTTACAAGAGTTTTTGCCAAATTAATTACAAGCTAACGTTTGGAAATATTCTTAAAACGGGCAAAACTTCCTCCGGCAAAAAACAAAGGGCAAATGGAAACAAATTCTTTGCTATCCTAACGTTGTCTATTATTTTTAAGACTCGTGGTGAAGCTTCTTAACTTGTCAAATATTTCCAGGGATAGCCCATAAAATTTCCGACCTAAGATTGTCAAATAACTTCCGGTACAATCAAGGCACTACTGGTAAATAATTATTCAAAAAAACTCGAGATTAAATTCTGTATCTAACATTCAGGAGCGCTTAAATGATTTCGATGATTCTTGAATTAATGTGATAGATGTCACCACGCCTCACTGTTCAATACATGATGGCAAGAGAGGACGACAGTTGTTACCGGGCACTGGAAAACATATTGGTATGTATTTGTTTTACAAAAGAAACTTCTGGAAACCGAAAAACAAAAAAAATATGGCTAACTTCGGAAGCAATCAAAATTAGGCTACCGTTGACAAGCATATGAATAAATTACCGATGGCAAAGGTAATGCATACATTGGTGCGGATAAGAAAATTTAATCCTGCATAATTATTTGCATTAGATCTGATATATTCTCAAGTTAAGGGGATAAGAGGAATTATTACTATCCTAAGATGAACCGGAATTACAATTAAACTCGCAGTTATGTGTAATTATTAAGTCATACAAACAACACCAATACAAAAAGATAAATTGTTAAACCCGTTTGTCCATACAAATGTTTCAAATAAAATAGTGTGGCTCAATTATTTCCAAATTTAGAGCGCAATTGAAAATACGCACTTGCGTAAGTTCTGCTGCAAATTCTCTGGCATAAATAGCTAACCATGTACAGACATTGCTTGTCTCTTAATGCTTGTATTGGATGTACGAAATATACAAATTTAAGAATTAGCAAAATTCCATCAAACATAATAAAATGCATTTTTGGGGATAAAATCAAAATTTCACTGTGTAAAACACTATTATTTAATTACTCTTAATGGTTTTCTGGACCACTGCATTTGTTCTGGTCCGAAAAAAGGAAATCAGACCAATGGTCAAGTCTGACCTTTGGACCAGGCCAGTGTCATAAAATGTGGGTCAGACCAGACCATTGACCCAGATACAACATTGCAGTAAAGATTAATTAAAGCTTTTCAAGAGCCTTAAGGTGCCCTAAGATCGTTGTCTTGAAATTTTAAGCTCAGGTAAACGATATTTTAAAAACTAAAATCATGATAAGGTTAGGTTCTACTCTAGTTATTTTACTCCCATGCCAGGTTTAGCTTTAAACATATTTTAAGGTTGATAGGATTTGCATTGTTGAAGGTAATTCAAATGTTTTCCATGGACACAGTTCACACAACATCAGACATAAAACTGGAAATTGTGATTCAGATGCTTACTTCAGGAACAAATAGAGTCCCGGTTGGGTATTTATAATGTAATAATAATAATGTGGGATTTATACTCCGATATATTCGAGAGCCTTACAGGGCTTACAGTGTAGAACACACGGTCATAGACACTCAACCTACCTGAATGAGAATTTGTATTTACTATACATAAATGGAAATTTCCAGAGGAATTGATAATACATGCCGTTAAAGCATTACATACAATTAATGCTTCGAAAATTATCTCATCAGTGTATAATCCAACAGACAGTAAGTACTTGACTTTTATTATCAAGGTTTCAAGGTATTAATTCCGCTTTTTCTACAGTCGATTGACTATATAATGGTTACCTATAAATTCAAAATATCCGCAAATACATGGAGCTACCACTATATATTTTATTTCTGTATATAAAGTGCATGTAAAGCTACTGAAAGTTTAAACCACTATTGTTTTTGTCAATTTAAAGGGAATGCTATTTAAGAGTCAAACACTATATACCGAATTCATTTTTTTACGTTGGACACGTCAATCGTGATTTTGCACACGAACGGAAGGCATCACCTTCGAAAATATCTGGGAACATTTATTTCAATAAAATATCAGGATCAATGGCTGATCCGGATGAATTATTCGAAAATCACATAAACGCTCACCGCGATAAATTATGTAGCTATACAACGGTGGATACTAATCTCCTCGTAAAACTAGTTCAAGAAGGTGTAATCACAGAATACCAAAAAACTTCAATCGTGAGTTCTCATATACGTAACTAGAATTTCAAAAACTTTTGTTTTGATCAAATTAATAAATACTGATTAAAATTGCTTTAATAAATGCAGATTACGTCATCAAAGTTAAATAACGAGAGGGCAGATAATCTTTACACTATCCTGGCGCAAAATCTTGAGGTCCTTCCAATTATTGTGAAAGTTCTTAAAAAGACTGGTGACAAGCAAGCGGTGAAGATTTTAGAGAACTTCCAAAACCCAGGTCAGAGTGAACCGCCTGGACTAGGAGACAGTGCAAAAGAATTGCTGGCACCGGTAAGGTTCCTCATGGATAATATTTTAGGCTGAAGCTATTTTCAAATTTGCGGTTAAAATTTTAATATGTGGTAATATTTGTCCATTAATTTTATTAAAATTTTCTATTTTATATAGAAGGTCATTCACAATTTATTATTCTAACACGTAAAGTAATTCGTGAAATGTTTTATCTATATTTTTTTCAAACTTCAAAATTGTATAAAATGTTGTTCATTGAACTAACAACGTGCTTATTATCAACAACGAGAGTTGTTTCCGCTGGTGACACAATTATTCCCTTTTTATTGCAAACCAATTTGATAAATCTTGTATATTTGTTGCTGATATTTAGAAAAAGTTAGAAATGGCCGAGAAACCGGGAACATCAGCTGCGGTGGTCAACTACGGAGACATGAAGGTAGAAAAGCAGCAGAATGTATATTATGGTCATCCTCCTACCAAACCAACTGATATTCCAGAAGCAAAGCCAGCAGATCAACTAGTATTAATTTATAATTATAAAATTTAAAAAAATCAAATCAAAAAAATGAGTTTTAAAAAAAATATTATATTAATTATTAATTTATAAGTACAAACCAACTACAACACCAGGAGCATCATTGGCGGCTAAACTCAAAAATGTAAAAGGAACTATTGATCGTAATACCCAGTACATGGGAGTCCCATTAAGAGAGGCTTACTATACTCCCCTGTACGAGATCACCAACCTGACCGACAAGCTTGTTTCTATGCTTCAGGATTTAAAAATTCTTGATGCAGGCTCTGCGAGAACTATCGTGAGTTACGTTCTTTTGGGCAAACTTATTGGTGATGAATGTGGCGGGAATTATAGGTGTCTGAAGGTATTTGTGTATTTTTGTTTCTTCAGATGAAAACGAAAGGAACTGACCATGATGACTGTTGCCGCCTAATTTATGACAGCTTGTTCAAACATGGAAATGTTGATCACCTTATTTATTTGTGGGAAAAAACAAATAATACGGCACTCATTGAGCGTAGTCTTTTATGGCTCGGCTCGAAATACCCAGACCAGTGATGACGGAGTGTATGCAATGATTTTTGCTAGATCGACAAATTTGTCTGAAGATCGAGCCAATCTAATGCAAATGAATTAACATTAAAAATTTCCAAAACACTATTGTGTCATACGTCTTTATGTGTATCAGAATTTTATTCGGCAGCCTTTATGCCAGCACTTACCTAGTTTTATATGTAGCTCCAATTACGAAATGAAACCACTATATAGTATCTATAGATGGGCCTTTTTCTCTCCCTCTGCCTCTTTGCTTGAGGGATAGAATATAACCTACTGACACTCTCCCTCGTCTTTTTAATTTTTAATTTTAAAATACACGCACCTCTCCCTCGCCCTCATGAATGAGGGCCCTCGTTATTTTATATTACGCGTAAACATCTCCCTTACACTTTTCTACAATCCCTGTCCTTTCAAATAACTTTTTCACGGATGCTTGGTTAAAAAAGGACAGCTTTGAAATGTGGCATCCTCAATGTTGAATTTCGCTTCTGAAGTAATTGCTTCAACTTTTGTACTGAATTTTGTATAACTGACGTTCAAAAATATTTTAGGGAAAATAATATTTTGAAATAAATAGCTATATATTGTATTCAAATTAGTGTCTCTCATTAGTATTGGGATTACCCGGGTATTTGGTTACGGGTATAGGTGTGTATTAGCTACGCATTTTTTGCTCCCATCCAGGATCGGTACAGGTTCAAATAGATACCTGAACATGTTGGTTCATGTATGGGTACTGGTGCGAAAACATATTTTCGTTATAACCAGTGATGCGCCCGTTACGTTACTTTTACCGACAATAACGGAATATCGCCGTTTTTTAACGTGACGGCCTATATTTGGAGCAGGCAATAACGTAACGGTAACGGAACTAGGGTGTGCTAAACATTTATCAGAATAACTATAACGCTTAAGCGTGTGTAAACAGAAAACGATATTGTAACGTAACGTAACGCTAACAAATAAATATATGCATGTACATTATTATATACTATAATATTATTATATATATATTATTGGCTTTGCTTGGAGTAACTGTACGTGCAAATAAACGGGGGAAATATTAACAACTTGAGTTGGTTGTGGATACCCTGATCCCTGAGCATCATTTATGTATACGTTACTGAAAACATGGCAAATTTCAATAGGAAGTTTTTGACCCTTTATTTTGCTCAATCCACACGCTTTTGCTTACAAAAAAACGATGTGTGATCGGCTTACGAATTCAGTTTTGGTTCTAACAAAGTTTTTAGTAGGTAAGAACTCACCATGGAGAATACTGCTGCTAGTAAAAGGAGAAAAATGAATTTGAAAAAAGGACAAATGTTGAGATTACCACACCGGGTTGTCGGGATGCGGATCACATTGCAGGTGAATCAAGAACTACCCAGAAACTGTAAATTGTCTTTTGCTACGTTTTCTGCATACCAGGTACGTCTGGCAACACTAGTTGTTTGACATTTTAGTTTATAACGAGCGGACAATAATAGTAACGATAACGAAAAGTAACGGCTATTTATATTTTTTAACGGTAACGAAAATTAACGCTGGAGTATTACCGTTGTCTTGTAGTAACGGAACGGTAACGCTGAATTTTTCATACGATATTTAGTAATGTAATGATAATTAACGACCATTTTAAAACCTATCATAATAGTGTAACGTAACGTAACGAAACTGTGGATGCGCATCTCTGGTTATAACCCATCCGGAATGGGTAGACAGGGTGAAAGCCTTTAACTGAGCGTAGAGTATCTATAGTTATGAAACATTTATCTATGCATTTATTCGTTCCAAAAAATTAGGTTTCCTGGTTGGCATGAATTTTAAAGTTTAAGAATTTTTTCTTATAATTTGATCTTAATTATAACCTGTGCAATGACTCAGAAAATGACTGTTATTGATCAAAGCCTTAGTAGTTACTTAACTTTACACCAGTACATAATATTTTGAGTTCCATTTGAGACAGGGAAGAGCGAAGACATACTCGATTTTGGCTCTCTTATCACCTTAAACTTGTGTCCCAAGTAACTCACTAATCTTAGCTCTATACCTGAAACATCTCTTATCACCGATAAATCACGATAAGCTCCCTTCCCACCGTATGTATATATCGTGTGTCGGAAAAGTTTTAAGCTTCTTAATTTCTAACACAGAAAAGTACACCATGCAATAAAATTATCCGTGACAAAAGTACTTCTGTCCATTTTGACCGAAATTTTCAAAACCATCTCACCGCTTTACTTGCCCGGTTGCACCAGGTCACTAAGCTGGCTTACTGAATTGGCTAAAGGTGCAATTGCTGGAGGTGCATTCCGGGCGTTAATACAGGCGAGTCCATTGTAACTAATTATTTCCATTTCTTACATATGCCTCCAAAAGTACCTAAATCCCAGGTTTCTGGGACCGGAAGTATCCCACAAGGTCATACAAAAAAATTTACTCTTGTAGAGACGTAATCACGAGACGATGAGACGACGCATGATAATGGTTTGGAAGCAGCAACCGAGAACGGGAATGACAAAATAATGAATTTACTACTTAAGTTGGAGCGCGGGTCAGAAATTACTAATGAAACATTAGCCGAACTGCAACAAGACGTCAAGGACTCCCAGTCTACGCTAGAGGACCTTTCCAAGGACGTCAAGGGCATTAAATGTACCATTGCCGCACAATCAAATAAACTAGAATTACTTGAAAAAAGGACCGAAAAAAACGAATCTGTACAGTCAAGGCACAGTGCTGAAATAATCCATGTAAAAAATGATCTACTCCAGCTCCAGAAATCGCCCCTTTTGTCTTTTGGCATAATCTCTGGAATCAACCTACAAAAGGACGACGGTAAGAATGTAGCCAGATCTTCTATCCAGGGTGCCCTAAATCTTACTAGTCTAGACAACGCAGATGTAATTGACACGAACACTATCTTACTGGGAGAGAATGTCGCTGTTAGATGCCAATTTACATCGCCTCCGGTCGTTGGAAAGCTCCTGAGGCAATCATTCAAACTCAAAGGCACAAACTACCGCGTATCACCAGACCTGTCAAAACAACAGCGAATAGTTAAAAAGCATCTGTTATCGTTTGGGAAGGAACTCGCCTCGGATAAGCCCAATATAACCTTCCAGATGAAATCCTGGCGGTATATTATGGTGAAAAATGGATTCAAGGAAAGTTTCTACGAGTCCAATGAGTCCCTCCTGGCAAAAGTCTCGAAGGATGTAGTCTTCCCTAACCAGGCAAACCGAAATAAGAGCCAAGTGAAGCAGCCTGGACCTTCCCATTCAGGCCAAACGCAGAAACATGGCATCTCCTAGCAACCCGCTGCTTGAAATGTGGGCGCCATCTGCATCTTACTCTGGAACGTATGCGGTTTTGGAACTATTTACAATCTTGAAAATAATCAGCTAATTAACTTACTTTCATCCGATATTTTATGTCTAACTGAAACTTTTATTGAAAAAGAAAATTACAGCTACCCAAAATACTTCTCAAACAAGTATACTATTTTTACACTATGTGCATACCGATCAAACACTTGCGGCAGACCAAGTGGTGGTATTTCAGTGTTCTTCGCCAATAACCTTTTCACCTCAACACTCGTCCATTCAAACAGGTTTTACGAAATCTTCAGCGTTCAGAATAAACAACTTAGTAATAATTGTCAGTTTATCCTGGCCTGTTGCTACTTTCCCCATCATTGTAAAGTATCTGAATTTGATAATCTATTTGATTACCTAGCTAACTACACCGATAATTATGTGATAATAATAGGAGACTTCAACTGCAGGATAGGGAAAAATAATCAGATCTCCGCCAGCTGTACTTATTTGGATAACTCTAATTTGACATACGATAGAGCTAGTACTGACTTGAAGACTAATAGTAATGGAAGGTACGTATCCAGCCTGATTGACGAGCTTGGACTAATCGTTGTAAATGGCAGAAGCAAATCTGACTCCAACGGAGAATATACTTATGTCAATAATGGTTGTAGTACAGTAGACCTGTGTCTTGTTAACATAGCATTTGTAAAGTATGTTTATGATTTTAAAATTGGTGAGGCAATGGTAAGCAATAACTTACCGTGCTATACCAATTTACGCATGACGAAGGATTCGAACGCCACATCGGCTGTTAGGAAACGATTCGAAAGCTCTGGAGCTAAATTCGAATCCTTTTTACAAAACTTGGAAGTCATGGAATGTGATAATAATTGTAATTATACGGATCTAGTAGCATTACGGAAGCTACAAATTAGCTTCAAGTACTTCCAGAAGTTTAAGTCTAACAGAAGCCGGTGTACATATTTACAATGCAGGAAGGTTTATAAATCTCTGGTTAAATCTAAAAAGTTGAATAACTTTGATGTTCTGAAAGCGACCCTTTCTAACTTCAATAATCCGTCTCAGTTCTGGCGGGCCATTAAGCAGTTCCGAATATCTAGTAGTAATAGTAATCCAATCAGCACTGATACCTGGGAAACGTTTTATAATAATATTATGCCAGCCAGGCAAACCGACGGCATTATTGAGCTTTTTGACAATTTTGTATCAGACATGGATGCCCCGTTTACAATTTTAGAACTTCATGAAGCCCTCAAAGTCATACCTGCAGGTAAATCGCTAGGACCTGATTGTATACCAAACACTCTGCTCAAAAACCTCCCAGAAAATATCCTTTCAGTCTAACTCAATATTTTTAATAAGGCCTTTTTTACTGGCTGCTCACCAAACGAATGGTCAGAGATCGAATTGGTCATGATTTTTAAAAAAGGGGATCGAAAGCTTCCCGCAAACTACAGGGGTATTGCTCTAATCAATACGGTTACAAAATTGTTCACGTCACTAATTTGTAAGCGTATCACCAGATGGGCTGAAAAAATAATAAGCTCCCTGAAAGTCAAGCAGGATTTCGAAAGGGTCGCGGGTGACTCGATCAAATATTCACACTCGTGTCAATAATTCAATTGAAGCTCCGGCTACAAGGAGGAAAACGTTTTGCTCTTTTCATTGACTTTCAGAGAGCTTTCGACAGCATCCCGCATGACAAACTTTGGAATAAACTCCAAAAGATAGGAATGAGCTCAAGAGTTCTTAATATTATTCGCTCAATTTATTGTAAAGCCCGAATGAAAGTGCGTACCCCTGAGGGGTACACAAAAGGATTTGATGTGACTGAAGGAGTACTTCAGGGGGAAATATTGAGCCCTTTATTATTTGCACTATATATTAGTGACATCGACCAATTTATGATAGACAGGGCATGCACACTTGTGAGTCTTGGTGGAAATAACTGTATCTCAAATCTCCTTCTTGCCGATGATACCGTCGTTTTATCGGAAAGTAAACTTTCTCTCCAACAAAAAATTGATGTAATTAGTGAGTATTGTAAGTTAAATGATTTAGTGATTAATCTTAGCAAAACCAAAATAATTGTTTTCAGGAAAGGGGGCAGGCTATGTAGAGCGTTTAAATGGTTTCTAAATAACAAATTAGTCGAAGTGGTTAAGACATATACATATCTAGGAATAGTTTTTTCCTCTTCAGGACTCTTTTCGGAAGCTGTTACTGATAGGATGCCTAAAGCCAAAAAATCGTTAGCTGTCGCCCTCGAAATAGGAAACAAAAGTTCTATGTACTCCTGGAACGGCAGGTGTAAACATTTTGACACTATTTGTGTATCTACATTGCTGTACGCCTCGCCCATTTGGTGTGCTAATTATGAATACGGAAACATTCTAGAAACAGTGCAAACACAGTATTTCAAACGTCTTCTTGGACTCCCGAAGAGTACTGCAAATTACGTTGTCAGAATTGAAACCGACAGGTGTCATTTGAGGCACCAGATAATATCTGATCTCCTAAAATTCTGGTTCAGGATTTTGCTTATGGAAGACAATCGACTTCCAAAAATATGTTATAAGAGATTATTATTCCTGCACAAGAATATTTCACTCAGCCATAGCCATAACTGGATTAAATTCCTGGACGACACCCTGGCAAAGTGTGGGTATAAGCATATTTTTGATCAACAATGCCCTATACTACTACTTGAAAATCTCCAGAATATTGTAAGAACCGTTACAGACTCCGATAAGGAGAATGACATTACACGCATGATTAACTCAAAAACTAACACTGTATAAACACCTTTATGGCTACAAGGGTAAAAAGGTACACTTAAACTTACACATTAACTTCTCGTTCAAGAGGATAATCAGTCAAACGCGTACTAACTCGAATAGATTATCGTATAAACTATCCGCTATTGTTTTTGTTAATAATGAATGTAAAATTTGTGGTTCACCTTATTATAATGATCTAACCCATTTTCTTATGACGTGTAAATTGTACGAGGAAACAAGGATGAAGTACGAACTCATGAGAATGAAAGATGTAATTAAATTGTTAAGGCTGTTAGACAGTTAGAATGAAAGTATAGTTAAACAATTTTCTTTGTATATAATTGAATGTATTACATTGTTCGCTAAGCGAAATTCGTTTCATGATGGGTAAGCCCCAAGTGAAATAAAACTAGCCCATGATTGGCTAATTGATGATGAGTACATAATATTTTATATTATATGCAAGCAGCATGCATCAAATATAAAGCTCAGGTACACAGCCCTTCTTCATAAATTACCAAGCCTCACCGGCATCTTAAAATGAAAATTTATTCTAGAGTTTAACATGATAAATTTAAAGGTAATCGAGAGGACCTTCAACCTTTTTTGAAATTAAAACTTTGGTTTTTTGGTCCAGGCATGACCCAGTACCGAAGCTCATATAAAATTTCATCATACCCCGTGTAGAATGGGGAGACGGTTAATTGTAAGATTACTGTGAATCAAGTTGGCGTTATCGAATTGGGCTTGCTACATAACAATGTCTGAAAGATTCTCGCTTAAAGGTTCCGATAAGATTAGGCCATGAGGGCTTATATGTGTCCTCTGCCTCCCTCTGTTTCGTTCACATCCTGTCCGTAGGTCCTTACCTAGAGGCCTATTTTAGTCCAATAAGCTTCTTACTTTATTCGACCTTTTCCAAACAATTTGGTATCACAACGGCTCTACGTGGAACTCAGT
Source organism: Allacma fusca (assembly GCA_947179485.1). NCBI lineage: Eukaryota > Metazoa > Arthropoda > Collembola > Symphypleona > Sminthuridae > Allacma > Allacma fusca. The sequence goes on from OX359245.1 coordinate 69,529,296, forward strand.
AACACCGTCAGTGATCGCTAAGAGACTACTTTTCCTAATCACCTTCCTGGAGCATAATTGCTTACCTTCCACTTTTATTTTTTATTTATCGTATTGGACTATTCGACTTCGCTTTTGGCTTTCGAATACAGAGATCAATGCAAGAATTCTCCTTAATTTCGTAATTTTGTGTCTGTCGGACGGATAGAACTGTTTTTACTAAATGACTTTAGTCCGCGAATCTTCCACCAAGATAATTTTGAAGCTCCTTAGATGCATGTACTGATTTCCACATGTATGTATGTACTAACTAATCCTGCTTGTATATGTGCTGGGATGAGAAAACTATTTTGTAACACGGTGTAAGCATATTTGCTTGAATAGTTAGATGGATTACATTTTTTAAATAAATTAATAGCAATTCGTACAGAATTTTTTTAAAATTTGGAACTTGATTGCAGTTTTGATAGCAAAAAGTCGGTAAGTCCTGTTTGATTCGTGAAAGGTGGGGGGGCAGCTGTATTGCCTACCCCTCCAAGACTTTTTCCGGTGAAAAATGTCCCCCTTATTCCGGAGGGCCTGGATTTGCTTACAAAGGAATTCCCACCTCTGGCCTAATAGCAGTGTATCGCATGGGTACAAAAATGATGTACCTGGACCCAAATAGTGGGCACCGGCAAAAATCGTACCCAGACCCGTACCTGATTATAAGTACACATTAAATAAATGTTGGTACGTGGACCTGAATATTTTACAAGTAGTGCTTACTAGTGCGCCCACTGTTTCAGTTCGTTTCAAAAAATTTGTCTCGTTTCAGTTTGGACGCTGAAATGAACAGAATTTATGGTTTCGTTTCAGTTCACAAAAAAGTGTGTCAGTTCGTTTCAGTTGGCTTGATGAACTGAAACGAAACGCAAAACGATCGTTTCAGACGTGAAAATTTAATATGATAAAACTAATGATTGATATTAAATACTTCAGGACCCGGCATTCACTGTCTAAATTCCTACAACGTCAGGCATACTTCTAAAGGTAAATGTAGCCTTGGGTAGCTCGGGTAACTCCAATCATTTTCCATGTTTAAAGCAGGATCCACCAGGCCCAAAAAGTAATACAGTAAAACCTGTATATAGTGGTTTTCCTAGGGACGCCAAAATTTGTCCACTATAGACAGGGACCACTATACAAGTACATAGTGGTCAGGGGTCACTATATAAATACATACACATATACGTATACCAGCACGAACCAACCAAAGTTTTACTTTTACACGGTATTGAAAATCAGTTATTCTACTTTTTTTTAAATAATCACTAATTTTACTATTAATAACAAATTACTTAGAGATGGACATAATAAATAAGCATTTGATTTAGTACAGATACATACAATACGAAACCTCTGAAAATAAAAACGTAGTCCAAATACCTGTAATTGAGTTAAATTCAAGCAGCCGTGTTATTGGTTCGGGTTCGCGCGAGTTGTATTCCTTCGTTCTGACTGGGTGACCACTATATACAGGTACTTCAAGCTGCATTTTTAACTGAAGGGGTATGATTATTAGTCCACTATGAGCAGGTTTCCACTGTATAGAAAACCACTATATAAAGGGAGTTTCCTATGTTAAAGGATAGGAGGTGGGACTGGGATGTAAAATGTATCCACTATAAGCAGGAATCCACTATATGAACGGCCACTATATACAAGTTTTACTGTATGTCGATAACCCTGTGTTGGGAAGTTAAATTAAAATGTTCACAAACTTCAACATTCAAGACGCAATAAAAATTACACCTAGCGTATTTTTGCAAAGTATAGTGATTTAGGTGTTTATTTTTTAATTCAGGATTCAATATGGTTTCCCAAGCCCATAAACTGTCCAAACACGATTTCACCGTTGTATTCTATCTTGTTTAGAGTCTACATGCCTACGACATTTAAGCATGCAAAAGCAAAATTTTCGTTACACGTGCGTTTTTACTGGCAGAATTATATTGCAATTGAAACGTTTGAAACGCGTTTCAGTGTGACTGTTTCATTTTGTTTCAGAATCTCAACGGAAACATTCGTTTCTGCTAAACTTGAAACTGAACTGAAGTATTTATGGAACGAACTGAAACAAACTGAAACGAAACGGAAATTTTCGTTTCAGGAACGAAACACTGCTGGCGCACTAGTGCGTACATGTACTTGAATTTTACCGGCACCCAAAATACACCCAATATATGGACCTGTACCTGAAAAATTTCCTTACGTACCTGTACCCAATTAGGCACTTTAAAAACATTTACTGTAAACGATTCAACATGATGATATTCGATGATGTACATCCCAGCAATTACAAGCCAGAGAAAACTCTGCCTCGTCATAATTTTTGCAATACTAGACATTTTAATGGAACTACATACCACTTTGTCACGGGAAATGTGCATATATTTTTGGTCGCAGAGATCTTCCAGCGTTTGAGGTATTGTCATCTTCAATTAAATCTTCCACGTCAAGGGCATCATCAATAACGACAATATCATCATCACAAGTGGAATTGGAATTACACGTACTTACTGCTGGCACGTTGTGCTAAGTTGGTCAGCCATGTCTATTGAATAAACGCGGGTTTTTTCCAAAGGTTATGGTTCACTCTTAAAACACGAGAGAGAGCCACATACTACACAAGATGTCTCGTAAGACGGATTTATGTTCGTAAAAGTACCAATATTTTCAGGTACTAATTTGTCAGGTCCATGTATATTGGAAGCTTGTACCTGTTCCTGTCAGGTACAACCCAAAAAATTCCAAGATTGTACCTGTACGTATTACCTGGCTTTGTACCCAAAATGTGGGTACATATAGCTAGTACCCATAAAGTGCCCATTTTGTTTGGGTACTTAAACAGAGTACCCATTTTGGACCTGGCCCTGTACCCAAATCGGTACTACCATATCCATCCAATGCAGTACCTAATATTTCCTGAGCCTACAAAAGCTTTGGAGACTTGGAATGTTCTAAAATAGGATGGTTTGATTCCTCCATTAAACCAAATTGTGCCAAAAGTTACTGCCTATATGCTTACATTCAACATTGCTACGTAAGCTTAAAATTCCAGTTGGGTCTCCCAAGTTGCGCTTAATTGAATAACCCTGTTGCTGTTCACAACTATCCGGAAAATTTTAATCTTCATGGTTTTGTCCAAACCCTTAGTGATGGGAAAGGAGTAATTGTGAGGCTATGGTGTTTTGGTGTTTTGTATGGGAGACAATTAATGGAGTTTTTGGAGAAATTAATGGAAGGTGGGTTTGTAAGGTGCGGTTTAGGCTCGAGCAGTAAGATCTGACAAGGTCTAGCTTGTGGTCCTTCCTGAGTTTACCAAGAGATTTAGGGGCAGTCAAATTGCATGCCCAGTTTTCTCAAACGCGGATTGTTATGATCTTGGTTATCACTAGTTTTTGCTTCGGAATACTTTTGTCAAAACAATAGCATGTATGGAACTATAGTGTACGTAAATTTTAAGGTAACTTCAGACCCAGCCATTTTGACAATTTTTGATTCTTTAAGAGCACATTGTCGTTTATTAGGCAAAATGGTTTACATTTCCTGTTTTTGTAAAGCAAGGGCACTTTGTTGCACGGAACACGAGTTGTCGCTAATTTTAGTTTTAAAATTTTAAATCAGACGGAGGGGATCATTATCTTTTTTTAAACATTTCTAACGTAAATTCGGTTTCCACCGGAAACGAGTGCGAGATGACCCAAGCCAAGTTTGCAAACATGCGATTATTGTGTTATAAGGGATACGCATTCTTATTTTTTTCGTGAAATTTGAAAATGAAGTTTCCTTATGGGATTTAATATTGGAAAATTTAGGTTGGACAGGGGGGACCCTTTCACGAATTAGAATTTAAAACTTCTGCGCGATTTCCCGCGCAAACCAGGGCAATGTGGCACAAACGTTTGCTCTCACTGGGAAATTTGGCCAGGTACCTAAGCTCCCACAAAATTTATTTCCGATCCTAAATGGTTATGGGGCGAGGGTTACTTGTTAGCTCTGTCTTGTGGTGAAATATGATGGAGTAATTACTTGATAAATGAATTGCGTACTGTTCTGTTCCTCAAAGTAAGACAAAGAGAGAATATTTATTAAGGATACAACATACAGCTTGTGTTCAAGAAAGTAACGATATACGAGGTAGTTAATAGGGAAAGTAGCTTCACAAAGTACTGAAGTACAGTTGTGATGAAGGTTAAAAAGCTCTTTTTTATACTCATTAGTATAGACACAATCAAAAGAGTTTGGGTTATTCCGTGGTAGTATGACGCTAGCAATGAATATGATTGTGCTCTTATTCTTAGATAGGACTATCAGCTAGACATTAGTCTTCATGAGTAAAAAATCCATAATTATAAATAGCATGGACTGATATTTGTCACCCAATTTAATTTGGATTTTAGAAACTAAAATATGTTTATTTGCCTTATTGAGTTTTCAAAGAAAATTATTATAAAATATTATCAAAATTTAAACGCGTATCATTTGGTTTACTTTCAATTTTGATTAGTTTGAGAGTTTTCAAATTATGGTATTTCTTTGCACATTCGACAGAAATCCTAATGCAACCTTACGGCAGAATGTAATACTTTCTCGAATCCAACCCATGGCGGTGTGGTATCTGAATTTGCATTTATCTGAATTAATACCTTGTATAGTATTTAATTTAATTCCACAAAATGAACATCCCACTTTTCAAATAGGAATCCAGGTATTCTGCAAAGAGCTCGACTCATGGCCACAGGTCTATGCGATTTATTTCGCTGTGGGGCCAGTTTTAATACAATTGAGTAGTAGTGGTACAAAGAATATTTATAAGCAATCACATTAGATGAAATATCTATTCTCAATTTTGTAAAATTACTGCTGCCAAATGTTTAACTTATTTGTCTTATTTGTCAATTTAAGAACTGTAATAATTAGATAAGCATATATAAATTTATAGCATCTTAACAATATTATGTACAATCGCAAAGAAAGAAATAAATGACAGTATTGTCCACTTCAGCCTGAGTGATTTATTTGGAGTAGATATAAACGAGAACTGAATTGTGTTCTTCACCATTAATAATGGTCATACGTCTAGTATATAAGTCTATACGAGTGACAAAGTTCGTTGTAATAATCAACTTATATTCAAGTAATTATTACAAATTTTGCAAGGAAATCTTTTGAATCTTGCATCACTTTTCTTGCACGTTTTGAGGATTTCGACAGGTAGTTCAAATCTGGGTTAAGAGCGGGTTGGTATCAAGTTGATTTTCGTCATTGTTGTGCAACAGGTTCAAGCTATAGGTATCAGGATTAGGTAATGTTAGGGTAGCTGCCCTGCGCTGCTCCGTCGCTGGTAGAAAATGGATTGCGGCCAACAGCTGTGGAAAAATTAGTTATGATAGTGTTATTTGCAGGGAGCTGCCAATTACTCCTCGCAATGCAGGAGCATGAATCCTAAGCATTATACAGTGTACTCGTGCTATAAGAGGCCTCCGTATAAGAGCATGTTCTGTATAAGAGCACTCCCAGGTCCTCCCAATGGGATTGTAGTGCTGTAATTGTTCCCTATAAGAGCACCGTTTATAAGAGCATTTTCGATGTAAGAGCTTTCATTTTACTTCCTCACGTTAAAACAAATCCTTTATTAATTCTTACTTTATGGGAGATTTAACTATAAGAAATTAAAGTTACCCATAGGAAAAACCTGAACGTTTCCTATTGATACTCTATTCCTATAGTTTCCTAAGCTAGATTCACGCACAGAAGAGCATATGAGCAGACATAAAAACGATTCATATGAACATGCATTAATCAATTATTTGGATGCAAATAAAAATATTGTTAGCAAAAATCTTGCAATGATTTCCCTACAGACCCAAATTACTGCTTCATGCCAACCAAAAATGAGTAGTATAAAACAGATTATTTATAAATACAAATTGGTTTACCTTGGAATCTTGTATTGTTTAGTGATGTCTTATTTAGCGCACTTCTGTATGTATTAGTTAGCGCAATTATGTTAGCGCAATTCTTAAAATGTATAGCCAGTATTTTAATGTACTTAGATACATGTTCCTTACAAGAGCATACCTTTATAAGAGCCCTTTTGGAGTTCTTTTAGAGGTGCTCTTATAGAGAGAGTGCACTGTACACTATATGCTTAGAGGCTAAAACTGAAGTCAAATCGTTTGTAGATGGGTGTCTCCATATTTGTTTGCTTGGACCGTCCTTCTGTGTCCGTCCCTCCGAACGAGTCTCTACTTCAAGGGAGTGCAGTGTCATTGAAATGTTCTTATTACAAGAAGATTTGGAAATGAAATTGGCTATTTTTTTACTAGTAAAGAACATGTCTACATATATACATATATCTATTGGCAAGTCATTTCTATTCAATCGTTCTCCTGAATTCATTTAAAATTCCTAATACACTGGCAAAGTATATCCTTGAGAAAATTCTAAAAAGTCACATTTTCACTAGAGTTCCTAATTAAAAAGCACACGTTGCATGATGAAAATGGTAATTTTTAAATTGTACCCAACGATATGCGTAATTAGGGAATTCAAATATCAGGACTAATGTTTCTGTTCGGTACCAATTCGGTACCGGGAATTCCCAAGGTTCCGTTACGGTTTTGGATCAACGGTTTAAAGAACCGCTAAATTTCGGCCCGGTTTTGGGTACGAAATTAGAACCGAAAGTTTTTGAAAAAAGTTTGTTAAAGCTGCCGGATTGGCTGAAAACCCGAAACGCGCATTTGTCAAGTATTTGTCAACTATCATTTGGAAAGGAGACACATTTTTGACTTCCACAAACCTGAATCCTGTACATTTTCTGCCACCTTCCACTTAAAAGTTGTTCTCTATTACGATTCGAATTTTATAGACAATTCGCTTGTAGCACCGGAATGTAAGTTATCGGTTTCAATCAATGTCCGTTCCTCCTTTAAGAATTTCGAAGTATTTTCGAAGAATATCCTAACATAGCCAAAATGGCTCTTGACTTCTTGCACATTCCGGGTGCAGGGATTCCCTTTGAGCGTGCATTTTCGTTCGAATCTGACCTTTTTATACGTGAGTGAATAACTACACAAGGTTAAACAATTAGAAAAAGACTACTGTTGACTAAGGACCACCTCTAGCGATTTCGAAAAGCAAAGAATGTATTCCATTACAGAGAAGATGTCGGGATTTGTATAAGGTATGCTGAATAAAATGTGATTTCTTATTTTAATCTATATATTATGGTCATTTACCGGTTTAACTGAATCCAATTTTATGCGCCTTCGTCGAAACCGGTTCGGGAAACGGTTTTAGTTTTGGGATCGGTTCCGGGAAAGCAAAAATGTCCCGGGCTCGAGCATATTGGTCCGGTTTTGGGAACATAAATTGAATTTTTCGGTTCAGGAAAACTAGTCGGGTCGATCCCATAATTTGAAACCGTTCAGACACACTAATCAGGTCCCAATCCTAGGTGTTTTCCTGTATTCGAAAAAAATATATGAACGAGTTCCCATTTACCTCAATGTAAATTTATCTCCTTCAATGTAACCTCAGTTGAGAAATGAATTTAGCAACCTTTAAATTTGACGTTTAGAGAAAGTTTTCAATACTAACTGGATGTGTGTCTTTGATTTTGAAGGCTTTCACACGTATTCTAACCAGTGCTTCTGCCGGGGACAGGGACGTGCCGTCGGGACACTAGACGGACCGGGACGTGACGTCCCCGGGGACAAAAAAAAATGTCCCTATTATATTCGGGACGGGGACAAAAAAATTCCCCTATTTTAATTCGGACGGAACGGGTACAAAAGAAATTGTCCCCGTTATATTCGGGACGGGAGATGCCTTTTGGTCCTGTATATAACGGGACGGGACGAGCACGCATAGCAGAACAAAGATAACGATTCAGCTTTAATGCTCATGAGTAAACTATTCTATGAACACTATTTTACCGAATGTTGAATGATGATTTTAGGTTGTAGAAAATGAAGCTTGTTGCTCAAAAAGTTAAAGAAGAATCTTGGAGACACGATTCTATAAATGTGTTTTTTATGTTTTTAGTACAAGTATTTTTTGTACGAAATTTTCCTCATGTTCCGATTTTCGGTGTGACTGTTTTTAGTAATTTTTGGGACGGCACAGGAATTTTATTCACATGCCCCAATTTTCGGGACCGGGGACAGTGTTTTTTAAACCTTTTGGGGACGGGACGGGGACAAGGTTTTTGTCCCCATGTCCCGACTTTCGGGACGGGACCGGGGACAACGTTTTTATAAATTTTTGTGAACGGGATGGGGACACGGTTTTCGTCACAGTGTCCCGATTGTCGGGACGGGACTGGGGACAAAGGTTTTTAAAAAATATTGGGACGGGACGGGGACGGGACAAGAATTTTGTCCCCAAAAGAAGCTCTGATTCTAACGGGTTATCCACCGGAAGGATTGCATATAAACTCACTTAAAGAACATTTGGGACTGAGAGCAACTCATTTGAGTAAACAGAGACCTTATGTCACTTGTGGCTGGAACGGCAGTAAAAAATTGCATCTACTATTCTGGATATATCCCGGTACTTGGGTTGTTTACAAATTAATTAACTCTATCACAAATTCAATCAGCTAGTTTGAAAGTGTTCGGCAATCCAGGAACCAACTTAAACCATGTATCAAATGATCATTTTTATTTCTAACAGTGTTATCTCGTATTGTATATGAAGTTGTAAATGTAATCATGGAAAGAATTTAATGCTATCAACATAATTTGAATGTCATCTAAGAACGTTGAATTAAGCAAGTGTTGGAAATGGAAGAAATAGTTTTTAAATAGTTTTAGTGGGTTTGCAGGAATTTCATGTAATTGTATTCCCACCCAATATGTATCACTGTGACAAGTATAATATCAGTAGTACATCATGCACCATTCATATGGTCCATGATATTTTGAACAAAAATTGTCAATTCCCATTATTCTTATTACCATTGGACCCCAATAACTGGTCTTGATCGTTAAATAAATAATAAAATCGGAAAATGGAAAATGATTTGATGCAACTCTGAAGATATATCTCAGTTGTTTACAAGTCAATGAATGGAAGATTATATTGTTAACCGTTCGGTATGTTTTTTATTTCCAGTTCTGGTTAGTATAGTTGAATCAAGTCATAACGCCATTCCGTTCGTATGAATGTCTATGGTAGAATAACGGATGCTCTGTCAAGATATGTGTTTCATATCATTTTCTCTTCCAAACCTACAGTGGACATAAGGGTCACGGCCTAAAAACATTTCGGAACCTCTTTAGATTTTTGAATTCGACAGTTTTTTATTTCAGAAAAATATTTGTGCAAATATTTGTTAACGTGGCTTGGTAAAACATTGTACAGGCTTTTTAGGAGACAGGACACCTTCCTCTACGTTGAGCATTGTGAATGTGTCCCGTAAGAACGTGGAACAAGATTAGGGAAAAATTATCTTCTGTAATTAGTAAATTTAATGAAAAGAGTTTCTGAACATGTTTTTCTCGTGGACGGTACATACTTTTAAAAGTAATTATTTCTGAACAATTTGTTTGCAGAAAATTTAATAAGGATTCAATTTTTCAACTTTATCTTTCCAAAACGAAAATGAAAATGTGTCAGTGGTTTTTTAGATCTTGGAAACAGGGAGTTAACCGTCGTTGGATAAAAATATAAAATAGAACCCAATTTTTTAATTTTAATTCCTGTAACGCAACACGCAACTGGGCTATAAACAACGAACACAACCTGTTTTTAGATATTGATGTATTGAGAATCATCACTGTTGTAGATTTAAAAGTTGTTAGCTTAAAATTATTTTCAAAAGTAAATGGCATTCTTGTCAATCGCATCCATACATATTTGAGCAAGCACGATAATACGAAATATTGGAAATTCAATTAAATATTACCATGGAACCATCCAAAATGTCCTTGTTTGATGAACCTGATCCAGGTTAAACTAGTTAAACGCTAGGACTCTAACGAATCCTTATCAACTGTAATGATGAACACCGAGATATCAAATGGGATTCTAACGGGCTATCCTGGGAACTTAATTTACTTGAAGAACATTTAGGAGTGAGAGCGACTCACTGCCCAATCGACAGGCGGGTAATTGTTGGGCTTGTCCCTTGGGGGTTCTTTGGCCCGTTGTTGGCCAACCATGACCAACTTTTGGCCAATATACCCCCAACGGACAAACCGGTAGTTTTATGAACATAGCTAAAAATTCGTCTTGGATAAACATGAACATTTTTAATTGCTGGTAAAATGTTGGCCCAACGCCACTTGTTGATTGTATTGCGTAAACACATCTAGTCAATTCAATGTAAAGTACATGTAAATGTTTGCACTGGTTCAAAACTGTAAGATTCAAAATTTTGATTCACTTCAGTTTGAATCTTAAATTGAATTGAAAATTCAAGTACGGTTAGTTTCTACAAAATTCAGTTCAATTTATTCAATTTTGCTCTGTGATTTGAACTAATCCGTGCCCATTATAATTGTTGAGCACATTATAAATTAGGTGTGCCTTGAACATTAGACTAATGATTATATTTACTGTTTTACGTAAATGAAATGAGTTCAAAATTAAAAGGATAGAATGTACATATATTGTTGACTATTTGGAAAATGACAACGCATTTTGAATGTTTTGTGCAGGCATATTAATCCAAGAACATTTTAATTACATTTTGGAAATTTGGTTATTTTAAAAATTTCTATGTAATTTTGGGCGTATGCACGGGATTATAACAATTTTAGGGAATTTTTTTGTATGTATATCCATGTTTGAGATCCATAAAATCATTCATAATTGGAAATTGTTTGAACTGGTACGTTCTTGTAGTTGAAATACTCTTTTTACCTCTCTAAACCTATATCTGCTGGGATTTATAATTTTGAAGATTCCAGATTAGCAGTCGATTGTCAGTGTGACTTTTGGTTAGACCAACACGTTTTAATTATTTGATTTATACTTAAATTTTGTTAATTATTAAATATTAAAAAGAGTTTTATATTTACTGCATGTCCGTATATAGTCTGAAATTAATTTCATAATTTGAAGTAGTACAACTGCCTTCACTTGTAAATAAAAATTCACAAAATGCCCATAATTTTGAATTTTTGATATAAGGAAAGCATTTTGGGCGCTTTCGGAGATTTTATCTTCGCAGGCGTTTTGGCCAGGGCATTTATCAATAATTTACGTGAATCGAATTCTCGTCTTCGAGTTTGGAAAACTAAAATGTCTTTTCGGCCCAGTGTGCACTCTGAATACAGCTTGCAGTTGTGGGTAAGTAGAACTCAGCCAAATTTTACGAATGGTGGGATGAAAAATATATGCGGGATCAACGAATGTGATCCAAAAAAATTTACGTGACTACAGTTTGTTCGGACCAAATTATATACACCATGAATTTTTGCACTGCCGTCATATGATGATTCGTAAAACAAATTGGCTTCAGATAAGTCCCCGAAGAAAATACCCTCTACAGGTTAGTTCAAATATACTTCCAGTTCAGTAAAAGATTTCGAACCATGTTCCTTGGCCCAAAATATTGGAACAGATCACATGGAGTATTCCTGAGTATAAACCAGATCAACCCAATAATCACAGAACTATTTATTTACCTTCGGTTTTAAATAAGAAATACATTACACGTAAACCTGCTAGTGGGAACTATTTTGTGGCCATTGTGTTACAAAAATGCAATACACCTGGGGAGGATTTGATAAAACCACAATATTGCAAAAAGTCTTAAAAGTCACTAAATAAGATCGTATTGTAATAAATACAATATAACAATGGTAAATGTAAGGGTGGGTTATCTATCGTATCACCGCATGTCCACCAAAAATACTTTGTCTGTCAAAGGAATTTTTCAGTTATGTGTGGGTCCTTGAATGCTGAATCCGCTTTGTTAATCAAATATATCAGTATTTCATGAATCTCAACCATTTTGAATACCATAATGAAAAATAAGCATTTGATTTAAATATTCATTAAAATTCAAACTCGTGGCTTTTGTAAATAGTGGGAACATTTTCACATATTGTCATTGTTTTTGCATGCTGTTGAAAACACTATTTACATTAATGGTACAATATATGATTTCTCGAATCGAACAGATGACTTTGCTGTGCAACTACTTTATATTTGTCTGAATTAGTAACTAGTATAGGTATTCTTTCAACTTTTTGACATAAATTCACTAAAATTTATGGGCAATCACATTAAGCTATTTTCAATTTAATACTTTTTAGTACTTTTAAAATTAGAACTTGTAATCAAATTAAATTGAAACAAGCAAAATTTACAAAACATTACTTTTCTAACTACTTTTTTCAATTTAGTAAGATTACTCCTACTGAATGTTTAAAATATTTGTCTTATTCGGCTATTTACAATTCGTTAATTTCTTTACGATAATGAATACAATAAACAAAGCCAACAAATGACATTTATGTGTCCATTTCAACTTCAGAAATTCATTTGGAACAGCTCTAAACGGGGACTGAAAAGCGATCCTCTAAGATTTTTTTGCAGGAAAACGTCTTCAACACAGAATTTAATTCCTCGTGGGCTTCAATCATTAGCATCTCCTTAAACAACCCGTTGAAAAAATAAAGTTTGCTAGACGTTGTTGAAAACTGTTTTGCGGAATAAAATGCTTGGACCTCTTGCAAAAAAACTATTTTATTCAGGACTATGGTGGAACAAATATTTATTTTACCTACCTTACGATTTACATTCCAACAAAAACGCTCTCAAGATTCGAAGAGGCTTTCGAGGCCGCGCAGGCTGGCTAGTCAACATGATTACATTCGGGGTTTATTCAGTTTGGTCAATGGTACCAACGATCCAGACGATTAACACTTTTGACGGCAGTACTCAGGAAATGTTTCACTTAGGTGCATCTGCATTTTCAACTGTCGGTGCGTGTCTCCACATTTGTTTGCAAGCTACTTTATTTTGTTTGGTGGAAGAACTGCCGAACTTTTTCATACGATATATTGGTTTTTGCGATAGGTTCAAAGGCAAGTCTACATGGATTTTCTACTTTTCAATAAATTTTATGTTTTTTACTAACATCGGTAAATGTTTCTTACTTCCAGAAATGTACTCAAAAACACCAGCTGACACGAAGTCGAAATTTGAGGACTTAAGTGGAAAGGTCAATCTGTATTTGGTTTTATCTTCGCAATGCGTCGCAATATTTTGTACTGTTGTGGTTTTCTTTGACCCTGACATTCCTATACTTCCTTCATCAATCCTAGTTATGTCTTCGTGGTGGACGAGACAAGGATTAAATATTTTACAATCGATGTTTATATTCTACATTATGATTACCATAATGTCGCTTTATTATTTATTTGGTTGTCCGTTTATTGAGATCTGCTACTCTTCCTGTAGTGCATTCCGCGAAATGAGGTTAGTGTTTTCAACTCTATTTCACATAGAATTACATCATTTGGAGTGTAGTAACTGCCGCCATTGCGGAAAGTTATGGAAATGTAAATAATATTTTAGATGTTTTGTAATATTTACACATACAACAATTTATTCTAGTCTCGATCGGGATGACTATTACACCAAACGTGTTCTCAGAACTTATAAATCATTCAAGAAAAACTACCGTGAATTGCAAATTGTGCATCAACCTTGTAAAATATACTGTCCACTCATCGTTCCATCTATTTCTTGGCTCTTTAATGCCATCTGCACTTTAGCAATATACGGGTGCATCAGGTGGGATGGGTTGAAACGTATCACATGCATGATTATATTCCTTGACACGTTATCAGTTTTAGTTATTCTATCTACAATACTTGCTAACATGCAAGAATTATCGAACGAAATGTTGTGTACCTGGAGACGAAAGAAGCATTCGATATACATGCGAAGCTTTTTCCGTAGCTGCTGTCCTTTAAAAGTTAAAGTGGGTTCCATGTATTTTTGTGACAAAGGAATGGTAATGACGATGTTAGAGTGCATTTTTGAGAATACCATATATCTCATTACATCTTTCTAAATCTCTTTATATGTATGTATTAGAATCACTGCTATTATTCCTGACCAATGGATGGTAACCATAATTCATTTCTATCTAACAGCAGGCATTTTGTCATGACGGAATCACTCATAACGACACGAAATTTCCACATATACTTACCCCATTACTTGATTGATATGTGCTTTTATTTAAACGGTATTCGTTATTTCAAGATTTTCAAAACATGCACACCCTAACCAATACTATATACACCCGGAACATTGGGTGTATGCACCATCTATTGTCATAGCTTCAATTCATTATAACCATTTTTATTATATTAAATTGAGTTTTAGCGTATAGTCACATCTGTTTCAATGTAATAATGGGATTTTTAAATCGTTTTATCGAAAAAATAAAATTAGTGTTATCGGGATAAATCTAAGTACTCAGTGTCGTCCCAATATATATTGATGTGAGCCATACTTCACTTCCCAAAACAAGATCAACAAGCACGGACAGTCCAATATATGTACATATAAATTCTAATATTTTTGAGAACATGTAAGAATAATTTAGTGTGCGATTAATTTGTAATTGAAGAAAAATGTTTTAATGTTATAACTTGTTGGTGATACCAGTTGTTTCTTTCTTGATAGCTTAAATAAAATCGTTTTAGGATGGAAAGATACATATCTATATTCCGGAACTGTTGCATGAACAGATCCAGAAATCCAGTTTGGTCGCTTATTGCAAAAACGTTAAAGTAACTGAAAGTTGCTTAAAATATCTGGCACAAGATATATTTCTTCTGCCACAAGAGGAAGAGTAAATGATAAGTAAAGAGTCTATGCTTCAGGAAATTGATACGATTATGCTCGTTGGTATTCAAGAATAACCTTATGTTGTAGGTATTTACCATGCAGAATATTACTATAAGGAAGGGTCGGATTTTTGTTAATCTCCCTGGGAATTGTTGGCGGGATAAAAAATTGTCCCCAGTTAATTGTGAGGTAAAATGTGCAACAATTATTTGTTTCACATCAAGTAAAATTGTTGCTCTTCGGTGTAACTATACCTATAACTATTCCTGTCCCCGTCCCGTTCCGAGAATCGGGACAAGGTGACAAAAACTATGTCCCCATCCCGTCCCCAAAAAATTTAAAAAAACGTTGTCCCCAGTCTCGTCCCGCCCCCAAATTGTTTCAAAACGTTGTCCCCGGTCCCGGAAATTAGAATATTTGAACAAAATTCCTGACCCGTCCCGATAATTAGTAATAACAGTTGTCGACATTCTCATACCAAAAACCGGAACATGCGGGAAAATTCGTACAAAAAATATTCGTACCAAAAACATAAAAAACACATTTATTGAATGGTAGTTCCAGCATTCCATTAAGGGAGCTTAAACTATGGCCAGGTTTCAACACTACTCTATTCCTGTTCTATTATTTCGGTCACTAAAATTATTCTGTAACTCAAGTTTCGAATCCGTTTCAAATAGTGTGTATGATTACTAACTTCAATTATGATTGTAAATATACCCGTCCCGAAAACAATGGGGACAATTTTGTTTGTCTCCGTCCCGTCCCGAATTTAATGGGGTCAATTTATTGTGTCCCCATCACCGTTTGATGTTTTCCTTTGCGTACCATTCAACTATACCTACCATTCAAGTTATAAATCCATCCTATTCGTATGAATTTTTGTTACGTAATAACGGATGTGTTTCAAGGTCACGATTTTACACATAAATATAGGGTTTTTTTGTATTATTATTTTCTCTCCCAATCCCATCGCCAACATAATGAAGTAATTAATAAAATATTTGATTCCCTCGGATTCGTTTTCACATTTATAAAATCTGTTTTATTTGGGTCACGGACGCAAAAATATGTCATTGGTGGCTGATTAAGATTAGTTGGACATTTGTAGAAGAGGTTAATAAGTTATAAGTTAATATTACTATTGGAACGAGAAATTCAGTGGTACAGGCCGAATAAATTAAACTGAGAAAAGCAGAGTCGCCAAACCCCAAGCAAAAACCGCAAATCAGTTATGTTTGTGTGCAAAAATTTTGTGCATATATGGACTGGGTATTATAAAGCGCTCTGCCCATCAGCCTATAAACAATAAAATTGGACGGTATATTTCATTTTCCTACTTTTTACCAGTTCCTACCAGTTTTTTCGAAATTATTTCCACGCTCGTAGCTCAAACCCCTACAGTGGTCATGAGAGTAAATCATAGACTTTGCATTTCTATTTTGCCTACAGGTTTCCTGCGTCTGCTTCACTGAATTGTTTTGAAATAAGCGACATTTGGAAAGCGTTTTGATTTCCTCATCTGTTTTAACATTTCTATAGCTACATATTAGATTAGGGAACTGTTTGTTAGCTTGCTGATAAGCAATGAAATTTTACAAATTCAGTATAATTCAGTTTCCTTTTGAAATTACAATAAAAAACTAGGTCTTTAAAAGTACTTTTTTAACCCTAACATCATTTTAAAAGTAAATGCATAAAATTGAGTTTTTCAATATTTAATTCAACCTCTACTCCTTGTATGATGAAGGAATTGTTCTACAACTTGGAATTACTTAGGGCATGTGGGGTGTACTAAAATATTTAATATTGTGTATTTATGTAATAATTCAATTTCCCTTATGGATTTTTGCGCAGTCTGTTGTTCCACCTGTTATTTCTGCAGAACTTTCCACAGAACCAAATACAAAACCTCGTTCAAACAGTCGTGGTTACCGCGACTGGAATTTTTATTGATTAATGGATTTTCTTGCCTGAGAATCGCTCAGCAATGGGTGCTGCACACTGGTGCGTAAATATTAAGTATTAGCGGCAGAAGCTTAAAATCTGAGGCTTCTATCAAAAAGCCCGCCCAGTGAGAGTTCAAAAGTTAAAGGTGGTTCTAAAGTTAGTCCAAGTAATAACTACATGTACTAATGGATCGCCCATGTCCTGTTTGATCTAATATAGGTTAGAACACTAATGGGTCCTTTTCAATTGTAACGATGAGTACCGAGGTTGTAAATGGGACCAACATCCATATGCAAATAAAAAATCAATTGACCTTTGAGTGCTTAAACTTGTTCTCTCTTTTTCTCGCACGAGTTGTTTACTGACATCAAGGAATTAAATAATTGTAAAAAATGTCAAAAGGTTTTGCTGCTGGAATTTTCACACACTGCTTCTCATTACAGTGAATTTCTTACATAAGCGATCTCAAGGGATGACAAAATACTTGCTAATATAAAGGGGATGCCACAATATCTTACAACTACATATATGGTGTAAATGTGATCCTAGTGAAAATGTATACATGCCAATATAAAGGAAATGCTGTCCAAGTGGAAACACTGGAAACCTAGGAAATTCACTTTATATGCTGTACGTAATTATAGATACTGACAGGTCGGACCTTGCATAAGCCTCACACCAATATAGCATCACAGGATTTCATGGAGAGCAATTATTAAAGTCATAGAGGATGGGATACCCAACTATAAAAATCTAAATTGCATATACGATATAAGAGTAATTAATTATATCTAAACATGTCGGAATGTTCAATGCACATAGTTACCCAGCTGGATTCACATGTGTGTTCACTGTAATCAAAGATTAAATTATCACATTAGGTGAAATGACTCGATTTTCTTTTCATGTTCTAAGTTTTAATTTATTTTATTTAATTACTGCTATCACACCGTAGACTGCCTTTTGCTAATTAAAACAAACCTTGGAATCTAAAAACAGGGATAAGCTTATTGTAGCTAGGTCTGTTTGAGCGAAAATGTAGTAATGGAAATAACTAAATAAAGCACTTGGATCGGAGGTGCTGTTGTTTATTACTTCGATTTTGTGAGAACGCCAGTGTCAGACACTTAAAGTTAATCTCCCCTAAAACTCCTATCACCAGATCTTACTTTTGAACTAAGGTTCGAAACGATTGATATAATGAGGAGACACAAACCTGACACTCAACCAAACATAACTATTCAAAATTTCCAGAGTATTTGATAAATTTCTTTATCTAAAAGGCATTACTAGCACAAATTTTGAATTAGAATTTAATTGTAATCAGTTTATGTTAATTTATTAGTGGGCGAATTTAATTAAAAATACTCCTAATCCAAAAACACAACTTTGCAAATTTAAATTGCCCTTAAATATTTCCTAATAATTATTACAAGACTTAATTCAATTTTGAATTTCCAGTCCTTGTAAAATTTTTTGAGCTGGCTTATTATTTTCTGATTTTGATCACAAGAATCGGATTGTGTTGCTAAAATGGGAAGTGTAGTGTTTTATCTCCTTCTTATGTGTACAATGTCAAAGGTCGGAAACTGTGCAAGGCTTACTGATCAAGCTCAGGAAGAATGCTTACGCCCGAATAAGCTCCAGAAGATTTCAATAACAGACGTCTTGAAGCTCGGTGAAACTTTGCCATTGGACTCAAGAACTACTTCTCTTTTCCCATGTTGGTTTGATTTGGAATTAGCAAGGACCGGCCAAAGATTTGCTCGCAAGTACTTGGCCCAAATTTCCTTCGCCAATGGAATGTCCTTAATATTACTTCTGTCCGATTACCAGACCCGGAGAGTTTTATTCCTCACTCAAAAATCCGAAACCCCTGAAAAAGCATTCAAGAGATACACGGCAACTATGCAGCAAATTGTAGTATGGTTCGAATCCGACATTCTCAGCCCAAATTGGGTCAGGAGCGTCACAAACGTTCGGAAAATCCACTCTCACGCGTCCTCGCATGTAAAATCTTTAAACTCTACCGCATCAAAATTTACCGTCACCCCCGAAGAAAATGAGACAGGTTTCCAGCCCAACGGGAATTTATGGAAGGCTTTTAAAATGGATCTCGCACAGATGAGATATGAGGTTCAACCAACTGAGTTTGATTATTCAACTCCAAAATTTAAGTTCAACCAGTACACTATGGTGATGACAGTCTGGGCTTTTATGGCATTGCCGATTTTGAGCCCGCAGGCTCTGGGGATTAAGAATGCCATGGAGGAAGAGCTTCAGGGTTATGCCCATTTGTGGGCTGTTATTGCGTATGCTCTGGGAACTGACGAGAAATTTATTTTTTGCAAAGGTACACTAATTGAATGGCAGGATTGCAAGTGCCAACTGAAGGATTTACTTACAAAGCATTTTCTACCCCAACTATTGAACTTGGACTTCGAGGGAGAGTTGATGATTGAATCTATGCTTTTGGTAATTGATTTAATTGTTGTAATTTTTGCTATTCAAGAATTATTTTCTACTGTAGATATAATTTCCCGTTAGTCTTACTGTAATGAATACTCAATGTACAGAAAAATAACTACGCTTACAAAAACTAGCCCTCGTTTGCATAACAAATAGGCAATTTCCTTTAGATTCAAAATCCGTTATAATGGTGTCCCTCGGGACTAGTCTCAACTTCAAGTGAGTGGAAAGTCATTGAAATGTTTTTATTTCAAGGACAATGATTTGGAAATGAAATCGATTTTTTTTTCACATTCAAAAGAGCATGTATATATATGTAATTACATCTATTGGCAATTTGTCATTTCTATTCATTGGTTCTCCTGAATTCTTTTGAAATTCAAAAAGCGCTGGCAAAGTATATCGTTAGGAAAATTCTAAAAAAGTTACATTTTCACTAGAGTTCTTAATTAAAATACGTTACATGAGATAGTTTATAAATTTTATTGAACGATATGCGTAATTTAGGGAATTCGAACATCAGGACCCAAATATTTGTATTCCCATTCCCCTCAATGTAATTCTATCTCGATCAATGTAGCCCCAGTTGAGAAATGAATTTAGCTGCCTTTGAATTTGATGTTCAGAGGAGTTTTTCAAAACTAACTGAATGTCTGACTTTGGTTTTGAAGGCTTTCAAACGTATTCTAACGGGTTATCCGGTGGAAGGATTGCTCATAAACTTACTTGAAGAACATTTGGGAATGAAAGCGACTCATTTGCGTAAACAGAGAGATCTTATGTCACTAGTGGCTGGAACGACTGTAAATAATTTCATCTATTATTCCGGATATAACCCAGTACTTGGGTTGTTTACAAATCAACTAACTCTATCGCAAATTCAATCGGCTAGTTTGAAGGTCTTCGGAGATCCTGGAACCAACTTAACCCATGTATCAAATGCTCATTTTTATTTCTAATCCTGTATGTCTGTCCTTCGTATTATATACGAAGTTGTAAATGTGATCATGGACAGAATTAAATGCTATTAAAGAATTGGGAATGTCATCTAAGAATGTTGAAACAAGTCTTGGAAGTGGAAGAAATATTTTCTTCGAATATGTAGATATGCTTGTAGGAAATTTCATGTAACTGTATTTCCATCCAATATCATTGTGACAACCAAAATATCAGTAGTTTATCATGTACCATTCATATGGTCCATGATATTTTCAACAAACATTTTCACCTCTGGTAATTTTCATTACCATGGGATCTCAACAACCGGCCTTGATCATTAAAAAATAATAAAATCTGGAAAATAATTTGATACGATGGAAACCTCAGAGCTAACTGAAATTTGACGAAATCGTAGACACTATTAATAATAGTGTTTATACAAACCACAAATTTATTGCCATCTCCTCTTGGTTCGGGCAGTAGGACATCTGAAAACTTGGTTTGTTTTGCAAAGTATGGCCTTACTCGATTGAATTTTTGCTTGTTAAATCTCATAAGAGAAATCCGTTTTCGCAACTCGAACAAAATCCCAAGTTCAAACAAAGGACCATACATAACTATACGTGCAATGTGTGCAAGGAGCACCAACAGTTTCGCACACCTCGTCCAGGAGATTCATTGGTTTTTGCCTGCTAATACTATTGAAAAAGACACAGGGTATTAAAATGTCAACCAAATGAGTTTATTTGAGTTGTCTTAATAATTGAAATATAACTCCCATGTTTATTAGTTCAATCTTTTGAGAATAAGTTTAACCCTACATGTACATTACATACATTTGCAGGAAAAGCAATCAGTGAAAAGTAACTAAAATTATTAAAAAGTTCTGTCCCTCCAATTTCTTTTTGAACGTTCCGGTGAGCCCGTGTTGACTGAGTCCAAATATTAAATGGTGAGATATAAATTACTCAATTTGTGCATTAGGAAACGTGGAATTGGAAAAGGTAATTTTCCTTTCATGTGTTACGGTTCAATTATTTTGATTACAATACAAATTAAACACACAACTGACCCCCTTTGACTAACTAGAAAAAAAACTTAATTTTAAAACAGAGTAAATGGCAAATGTAGCTTTACCTAATTCCGTGAAAATTCAGAAACAGAAATAATTAAATATCGCATTTATGCCGTAATTTATATTCAAACTGTTTATTATTCCGGTTTAGTTGATTTGTTAATGAGAGAAATCTTAGAAAACTAGAAACTTATAAAGACACAACTGCCCATAAACCTTCTAACACCATCTCTCGATATTATTTTTTCATGAACGTACGTACTTTATCAAATTTTACCTGTCCAAAACAAACATTGCGCTCAGGAGATCTGAACAAGTAAGGCCATATGCTATATTAAACAGAGACAATTTTGCAACAAATTATAGTCATGTCCAAAGCTGCATAATTTAATGACACTGAAAGTTAGATTTTTTGTCGGAATCCGAATATTTTTATTTGTTATGGAAATCTGCTTGCAAAATTTCCGTCCAGGAAAATTTCAATACGAAGATATACTTTTTTGTAAAAAGTAGATTTCAAAATGCGTTGACCTTTGTTTCGGTCGGGATTTTCATAATTATTAGCATACTTCAAGGAATATTGTTTTGTAAACTGTAATGAAAAGCATTAATCATTTATAGCATGTTGGCGTCTTCTAAGGAATTAATTTTTGCAAACAGTGTTGACCTTTATTTCAGCAGAGTAGTTTGAAATCGTTGACGACCCCTTGAAGTAATCATTTCTGCGAAATAGTAAAGAATCATTTTTGTTTTCTCAAATATTCAAAGTGGGACATACTTTGGGAATTTTTCCAACCAAATGGAATTTATTATCTGGGCTCTGGGAGCTTGGAAGAGAATCCCAGAATTTGGAAAAAAACGTCACTATACAATAAATTCGGGTATGTATTTGTTTTCCACACATAGTTTATCGTTACGTGTAGACCACATGTTGGCTCGGAAACCAGGGGGGTTATTCTCGAAAGACTAACGATCGTAACTTCAGTCGCAACTCTCGAGTTACGATAGTTGGGATTCTAAAAACATTTTGAAAATCGCAAGTTCTCAGAAAATCGCAAAAGTTGTCGTAACCTTACGACAACTAAATAGCAGTCGTAGGTACTTACGATCAAGCATTCTTTATATGGCGGGGTTCATTTGAAACCCCCTCCACACCAATCCACACCCCCTCTACATCCCCTCCACAACCCCTCCACACCCCCTCCACACCCCCTCCACACCCCCTCTACACCCCCTCCACACCCCCTCCACACCCCCTCCACACCCCCTCCACACCCCCTCCACACCCCCTCCACACCCCCTCCACATCCCCTCCATATCCCATCCACATCCCCAGCACACCCCATCCACATCCCCTAAACATCCCCTGCACACCCCCTGCACATCCCTACCACATCCCCTCCACGTGGAGGGGAAGTGGAGGGGTTATGTATTTGAAGGGAAGTGGAGGGGAAGTGGAGGGGTTATGTATTTGAAGGGAAGTGGAGGGGAAGTGGAGGGGTTATGTATTTGAAGGGAAGTGGAGGGGAAGTGGAGGGGTTATGTATTTGAAGGGAAGTGGAGGGGAAGTGGAGGGGTTATGTATTTGAAGGGAAGTGGAGGGGAAGTGGAGGGGTTATGTATTTGAAGGGAAGTGGAGGGGAAGTGGAGGGGTTATGTATTTGAAGGGAAGTGGAGGGAAGTGGAGGGGTTATGTATTTGAAGGGAAGTGGAGGGGAAGTGGAGGGGTTATGTATTTGAAGGGAAGTGGAGGGGAAGTGGAGGGGAAGTGGAGGGGAAGTGGAGGGGAAGTGGAGGGGAAGTGGAGGGGAAGTGGAGGGGAAGTGGAGGGGAAGTGGAGGGGAAGTGGAGGGGAAGTGGAGGGGAAGTGGAGGGGAAGTGGAGGGGAAGTGGAGGGGAAGTGGAGGGGAAGTGGAGGGGAAGTGGAGGGTGCTTTGATAAATTCGTTTTTATATTTTTTGCCATTTGCACTCCTTAAACGTTGAATTGATTTGTAGAGAAAAACAATACGTGAAACTGATAGAAAGGACAAATGGGAAGAATTTTATGGCTTATTGGATGGCTTAAGATTCGAAATTTTGACAGCCAATCAGAGCGTCCGTTACATGCTTACGATTCGTAAATGTGATCGTATCTACGATATACTTGCGATCGTTTTTGAGAATATTAAAATTTGAAAATCGTAGAGGCATCGTACGACACCTGTCGTAAGTACTTACGAAGTCGTAACTTGCGATATCGCAAATTCTGTTCGAGAATAACCCCCCAGGCTTCTTCAAGCGAGTGTGCAGATATCTTAGGTTTTTAATTGGGTACAATACAAGTGTCAATCCATATTGTGGGAATTATAATAATTGGAATGGCTTCAAAGACTATTTTAACCGTTCGCTATATCTAGACAAAAGCTATTTTGGTAAATTTGCTGTTTGTCTCCTACTTTCATACGTGTAGTTCGAATTGCCATCATTCCAAACACGCCTTGTCATTTGATATGCATGGTTGAAAACGCAAGAAGACTTAATATGACAATGGTTTGTTTGAATCGTGCAAAAATAGAATTAAAACTACAATTGTCTAAGTAACATATTTTTGACTGACTAATGCACACAGCAAACAAATTTGATACGTTGCGAGTTCTGCTAAACGAGCAAAACGATCTATAGTGACTTTCCTGTATAATGGTTACATAAAATATAGAGCAAAATTTTTGAATTTTATGAATCACTGCTGTCCTATAAACCTCGAAGATAATCCATTTTTAAATATTTGTTAATTAAAAATCAACAGTTTTGTAGACTGAAGTTATTAATTTCAAATTAATTTAAAAAATAAGTGGTATTATTTTTCAATCGTATCCATAGATATTTGAGCAAGCACGATACTACGAAATATTGGAAATTCATTGAAATATTATCATGGAACCATCCAGAATGTCCTAATGTGAGGAGCCTATTTCAGTTTAAACTACAGTTTACGCCAGGCCACTAATGAGTGCTTTTTAATTGTAATGAGGAACAACGAGATAACAAATGGGACCAACACTTGCCAATAAAAATTCCCTTGATCTTTGAGTGCTTACACCTGTTTTCTATTTTTCTTTCATGTGTTATTTAACATCATGGAATTAAAACACTTCGAAAACATGTTTAAACATTTCGCTGCTGGAATTTTTTTGCAATGCTTCTCGTTATATGATGTATATTTTCTTACGGGTTGGTATTTACATAAGTGTCTTAATCATAACTACCATCACAGGATTTCATGAACAACAGTATAAAGTCAATGATGCCCAATTATAAAAAACTAAGTTTCCCATAGGATATGAAAACATAGCTACATGTTTCGTAACAATTTTCAAGTCCCATAAGTTCTCAGCTGGATTTAATCAGGTGTTCACTCAGGCACTCCGGAATATGGGGGGACAGGAGGGACATTGTCCCCCTAAAAAAATATCACAGAGATAGAAGAGCACGAAATCACGAAAGGAGGTGAATTCTTACATCTATCAATTTGTTCGAAATCCCAAACCGAAGTCGAGCAGTACAATACACAATTTCACTACAAAATTGGGACAAAATTAGATTGACAAGTCGTGGGTCTCACAGCGCCCCCCCCCCAAAATACATTTTTTTAAGGGAATACTTTGACATTTATTTTAAACTTATTGAAGTGATTTTATATCAGTAAATTGTGCTATGAGCTATGGTGTGATGTGTGATCATTTAAATAGGATCTTAAAAATCCGACGTACCGCGGTCCACTCACAAGTGCCCATGCAATGTGAATAAAATTAATAAAAACATTTTGTACCTCCAACATTTTCGGACGTTCCGAACTGTTCGTGTTGACTGGATCCAAGATTAAATAATGAGCTTTGAATTACTCAATTTGTATATTCCAAGTGGAATAGAAAAATACTTAAATTGTAGTATCATGTACTACGTTTCAATTAATTTTGATTACTGATAGCACCCTGTTGATACCCTTTTGCTAATTAGTGAAAACCTTGGAGTTTAAAAACCTGGATAAGCGTAATTGTACCTGTTTGCGTAGAGTTATAGAAATGGAAATAATTAAATATTCCATTCACATTGTAAGTTCTGCTGTTGTTTCTAAGTTGTTTACTATTCCGCTTTAGTTGGTAAGCTAATGAGAAAAATCCTTGAAAACCAGAAACTTATGTAAGCGCAATCACCCCTAAACCTACTAACAACAAATATCGCTGTTGATAGGTCCGAACCAGTTGATATATGGATCAGCCACAAAGTCGATATATAAAGAAGCAAAAATATTTCAGAAAGAAACAATTCTTAGTCAGAGCCGTTGAGAAAATTGTAATTATATTTAAAATTTTTTAAATAAAAGTTGTTCTCCAAGCATTCCTATTTAAGAATTGCGGAAAGTCATTATTAGCCCAAATTTTTACCTGCCAGTTTAAAAGAATCAGTTTGTGTTGATTTATTATTCGGCTAATTTTTATGAAAAAACTGTTAATACAAAAAGAAATATTTTAAAATATAAATTGCTCTTAAATGTTACCTATTAACTACTTTTAGATTTAGTTTTGAATTTACAGTTTTTTTAGCTATCATATGATTTTCTAATTTCGACAAAAAGTATATTATCATTTTGTAACAATGGGACATGTTATGTATTACCTCCTTCTAATAATTACAATCTCACAGTTGGGAAACTGTGCAAGCGATATTGACAAAACTCGGGAAGAATGCTTACGTTCAAATAAGCTCCAAACGGTTTCAATAACAGATATCCTGAAGCTCGGTGAGTCCTTGCCATGGGACTCTGGAACAACTTCACTTTTCCCATGTTGGTTTGATTTGGAACTGGCAAGGACCGGCCAAAGATTTGCCCGCAAGTACGCACCCCAATTGTACTTCGCCAATGCAATGTCCTTAATATTACTCTTATCCGATTACCAGAGCCGGAGAGTTTTATTCCTCACTCAAAAATCCGAAACCCCTGAAAAAGCATTCAAGAGATACACAGCGACGATGCAGCAAATTGCAATATGGCTTGACTCCGACATTCTCAGCCCGACTTGGGCCATGAGCGTCACAAACGTTCGGAAGGTCCACTCTCGCGCCGCCTCTCGTGTAATTTGTTTAAACTCTACAGCATCCAAATTTACCGCCACTCCTGAAGAAAATCCGACAGGTTTCCAGCCCAACGAGAATTTATGGAAGGCTTTTAAAACGGATCTGGCCCAGTTGAGATATGAAGCTCAACCAACTGAGTTTGATTACACAACTCCAAAATTTAAGATAAATCAGTACACTATGGCGTTGACGGTCTGGGCTTTTTTATCGCATTCCCAATTTTGAGGCCACAACCTCTGGGAATTAGAAATGCGAAGGAAGAAGAGCTTCAGGGTTATGCCCATTTTTGGGCTGTTATTGCTCATGCTCTGGGAACTGACGAGCAATTCATTTTTTGCAAAGGTATACCACATGAATGGGAGGATTGCAAGCAGAAACTTGGGGATTTATTTACGAAACATTATTTACCACAAATATTGAACTTGGATTTTGAGGGAGAGTTAATGATGGAGTCTATGCTTTTGGTAATTGATACAATTATACTCATTTTTATTTACGAGTTATCTCCATTTCTCTTTAGCTCAATGTAAATTTATGTGTTCAATTGCAACCCCCTTCGAGAAACGACTTTTGATTTTTTTAAATTTGCTGTGATGAAGACGATTTGGAGAATTTATTTAAAACTAATTGGTTGTGTAACTTTGATTTTGAAGGGTTTCACACGGATAATAAATGGTTATCCCGTGGACGGTTTGCTCATAAACTTACTTGAAGAACATTTGGGAGTGAAAGCGACTCAATTGCGTAAACAGAGAGACCTTCGGTCACTTGTGACTGGAACGGCTGTAGATAATTTAGTCACCAGATATTCTGGATATTTCCCCTTTTTTGGATTGTTTACAAACCAATTAAGTCAATTACAAATTCAATCGGCTAGTATGAAGGTTTTCGGAGATCCGGGAACTAACTTAGCCCATGTAGCTAATGAACATTTTTATTACTAATACTGTTATCTTATATGGAATTGCGTTTATAATTACGGGGAGAATTTAATAGTGCAATGGAAATAACACTAAGAAGAAGCCGCTTGATTGGCAATTCAATGTAGTGGAGAAGTTAAAGGCTGCAATGGTACACTTTAATTCCAAATTTTGAATTCACTTTGGTTTAAATATTAAATTCAATTGGATATTCAAATACGGTTAATTTGTGCAAAATTCAATTCAATTCTTTCGGGTTTGCTCTGTGATTGAAACTTAAGCATGATCATACTTTATCATAACTTGGTAATTACTGTGAATCTTGAGCATTGGTATAACGATTTTATTAACAGCAGTTATTTTATTTAAATTATTTTAAATTATTTATTTTATTGGAAAGTTGAAAATCAAATTTAAAGTAAATGATTAATCATAACTAATGCATGTCTAATTATAAGTAAAATATAATTTTTAGACCAATTTACAAATGCCAACGAATTTTGAACAATATGGGCAGGCATGTTGAAACAAGGGCATTTTAATGGCATTTTGGACATGCGATAATTTTCATGGGATTTTAAAAATTTTAAGGTATTTTTTGCATATACATGGAATTTTAAAAATCTGAGGTCGTTTTCGGGATATCGTGATAATTATGGAAGCATTTTCAGTATATTTTCGTTATGTATGTACTTACACGAGTAGGTCGAACGTAAGTGTATGTAGTGAATCTTAGAATCCTACTGTGCTTCACACACTAATATAATTTAAAATGATATGAGATTCGCAAAACCAGTAACTGGAGTTTTTTTTAACAGAAATGTTGCTTTAGTGGAGATACTTAGAGCCCGAACCTACATACGTATATATTACACATTAACAAGTCCAGAATTTTCATAATGAATATTTTTCACAGACTGAGTGCATAGGCTTGAAAAAACTGCAGGGTACTTTCAATCGACATGCCCTAGTCTTGATGTATTAAATTCTATTAACAAACAAATTCGCTAATTTTGAGTAAAAAATGAAAACAATAATTATATCATTTTCTGTATTAATACACAGTTGATTCTATTCCCGGGTCTTTGTATTGAGCGTTTTGACCGAATAGAGGTAGCACATTTTGAAATGAAATTGTGCTTAAAAACCTGTGTATGAAATACATTTTACCAGTCTCTGCTATAATTATGCCAATCGGGGAAATGTTTTACGATATTTTTGATTTTGTATTCAAATCAGCTGATACTTGTCGGTGGTAAGGTAAATAAGACTTTCCAATTTAATACAAAATTGTAAATCTTTTAGAGTCAACACTCTTTAAAATATCAAAATTGGAACTCTTGAATTCATTTGACGTGAACTCGTACAAAGTTAAATGGAATCTATCTCAAAATCAGATCCAAGTCGTGGTTTGATTTGTTGAGAATTTTGAGAATTTCCTGCGCAGAAAGATGTCAATTCAGCCAAAAGAAAGAATACGGGAGGAATTTTGCGGATGTAGTCATTTTAAAACTCTGGCCTGGTAATAAATAATGTAGAATACAATCCGTCCGTTGGAGCAGAAAATGGACGACGAATCAAAGAATAATCTCCTATAACAAAAGCATTTGAAATTATTACACATTTTTAATACGGGATTGCGGTTTCAAGATTTGCAAGATTGGAATATCTTTTACAATAAAATATTGTGTTTATTTCCAGGTTGGTTAATTTATCTACATTTGTGCTTAAGTAACAATATTTGATTGCAAATGGGCTGCCCTGGCTTCATCGAACCAATAATGACAGCGAAAAGTAAAGCAATCTGCGAGAAAATTTAAGTAATTATTTATCTAAATGTGATGCTCGCTAAAATACATCCAAATATTGAAATGCCCAGGTAGCACAACACAGTAACGGGTTACGATGGAGAGTATTCCGGTAACTTTGGAAAATGAATTGGGAATAAATCAGATGAGTTCGTGCCATGAGATGAACGTTAATTTTTCCCTCTTTTTGTCCCATTCATTCCAAACTGATCTACAAGTTGGGAATTTTGATATTCAACCATGCTTTGGAGCTTAATTGAGAAGTACAGTGCATTCCCTTTATATGGGCATGTGTAAGATTTCCCTAGGATTACATTTACATTACGTTGTAAGATAAGTGGTATCCCCATATTTTGACAGGTTTTTTGTCATTTCTTGGGACTGACGGTATTGGAAATTCACTGTATTGTTTTTGCCTCTCATCCTTAAATTAAATCTTGCAACAAATCTGTATGGACATGAAGAATGTTTTATTGAATGAATATTTATAGACACTATCCACGACCTGGATGCATTAAAACAAAAAATGTAAATAATCTTTGTATATTTTCTTGCTGCTGATATAACTGTATAAAAGATTCAGCTAGGACCTTCAATGCTCACTTTGTAACTGGCATTTGATATATACTTGCACTCCCCTACATACAAATATTAGGGGCCATTCAAGTAATTCATAACGCAAAATTGGCCAAATTTTCACCCCCACCCACATGGTGTAACGTTAGGGTAACGCTGACTAAACTACCACCTACCCGACATAACGCGTTACATGTTTTTTTAATGCTGCTTTAGCAAATGCATGAGATTAAATTCTGTTTAAAGAATACGATTTATCCGGTAACACTAGGTTTATTCAATTTGTGGCTTCAGCCTCACATTCAACAAATGGACTTTTTAACCAGTCAGGAATACTTTCAATAACTTCAATGTCACTGTCTTCATCATCACTGTCTGCATACCCCTGTACAACACATTCAATAATGTCCTCAATGTGACTTGCTGATGCTTTGTGGCATGACTTCTTATGGGCGAGCATAGCCTTCTTTGAGCAAAAATAAACTTGACATACGCAACATGACCGTTCTTGTAATTTATCTTTCACCGATGGACAATAATAATCGAACGGTAATACATGGCTGCTGTTGAACCTTGGTTCCAACTTTCGAAAGGCTAGCCGCTTAAACAAATCAAAGAAGGTACCTTCTTCAATTGTCCCTGGATTGCAACTGCGAAGCCCACAGCTTGATTTAATAAAGGCAACAGGACCAGGCATAAAAGAGCCACCCAAAAGTGTCTTCACATTGGTTTTCGGAGAAGAGCAGCAGCTAGTATTGTCACACTTTATTATCTGTAGCAAGTACTGAGATTGACGCACATGTTTGACGAACCAATCTTCTGATGGACGAGGTACCTCATTGAGCATACCAACGGGTTCGATATACCTGGCAAGAACTTCGAAATTATCAATCATTGTGTTGTTCCAAATTTCCGATAAAACATTCCCCGCTTTATTGAAGTTTCTAATCTCGAGATCCTTATCAACAGTTTTCACTCCTTGTAAGTGAGATCCGAAACTGTCATGAGGTAGAACGACTCCGGAAAGATCTTTGGATAAGGTGGCCATTCTTCGCTCAACCGGATTATAAGCTGACTGTCCAGGTGCGTAGCAGGCAACAAACAAAGCATCAAAATTAAACCCTTTGAAGTGGTTAACCATATTATAGAGGGTACCCTCAAATCTTGGATTTTCGTCTGGTCCGCCATCAGTGAGTACTAGTACGACTGGCTTAGGAGATCCCATGAATTGACTAGTTGTTTGGAAGTTACTTAGGGTAAAAAGTTCACGCAAATCAGCTGCGTGCGAGGCAGCACAGCTTTTGTCATGTTTTCCAGAACGAATAGCTATGTAGGTTGGCCCAGAATATCCGTTTCCACAATGAAGCAGCAATCCTGCATAAACCGACGGAATCAACTTGTGTCTCGTGCTTTTCGGGAAATCGTGATCCTGCAGTTTGATCTTATAATCGAGATGCATTAGAATTGGAGCCTGCTTGGCAGCAGCTGTTATTCCCAAGGGTACCCTTGCCTAGAAACACAATTGTATACTTTAATCTGAAAAACAAAATTATTACATTCGAAATATTGAATACATTTAAAATTACTTTGTCATCCTGACTTAAAGCAAAAACCGCATCTGGTCCCAAAACATCTGCGAGATTCTTCAAGTACTTCACTGTGGCAGCGCAAAAGTGAGAGTCCATGTGTGCCGATCGAGCATCATTTGTAGCCTTTATTAACTTCACCGGGACCGTGGTTTTATGACGCTGCCCCTCGCGGGTATCTGACCTTCTTGGAAGCAACCTTAAATATACTGCAGACCGCGAAAGATTAAAACCTGAAAAACAAATAACTTCGTCAGGTCACTTCAACTTAAGTCAGGTACCTGATAAATTAATCTATTAAAAGAAAATACAACATTTTACCAAAATCTATTAGAGCCTTCTGCAGATCGTCTAGAGTACTACACGACCGCAACATGTCAGTCCGACGACGTTCATGGGCACTTGCAAATGGAGAAACAATATCCACAATCGTTTTAAGCAGCAACGGTTGCTTTTCTGTCAATGACGGCTGTCCTCGGGTACCCGGGTGTTCACCCACTTTGGCAATTATTCTATCATAAACGTCCGGTTCAGATTCCTTAAGATTATTTAAAGCTTGTTTACGCTTCTCTCGAAATCGCTGTTGTCTTAGCTGGGTAAGCTGAAGCTTTTTAAGGTGGATCTCCTCTTTCTTCATACACTCCACACACTCGGATAGTTGTTTTATTTGCTCATCGGTTGCCATCCCCGCCGTTTTTACAGCTTTAAGTCCGATGACTTTGGTATTTAACGAATCAATCTTTTTCCTGATCTCGTCTTGCACCTTGGTCTCACAAAGTTTTGGTCGCTTTGCATCACCTTTACGAAGCAAAAGAGGACATTTAGTTTGTGGGTACCCACTAATACGTACATTTTCAGTTTTAAAGAGATCCTAAATAAACATAGTTACATGATTCAGCTTCAGGCGCATTCTCTGCTGCTCCCGATGTGACTTGTTTGGATTCTCCGGTGCTTGGTATTAAATTCAATACAATTTTTGATACCTTACTTGGTGCATTCAAAGGCACCTTTGGATTACCAAAGAAGTCATAAACCGATTTCTGGCGTCTTTTGAACTTTGAATTTAGTTCCTCGATCTTTGATTTGATTAGGTTTGCATCGAACTTGTTGGCATTCCAAAATTTATCGATTTCTAATTTTCTCAGCTGACCTATATATTCATAAAAACTTAACTTATTTTGGGTACCCAAATCTCATTTCAGTCAATATAAGTTCAAACGATTGTAGTTCATTACTAGAACTGATTTTAGTTTACCTGTGACACCACTATCCACTTTATGCCAAATGTCGAACAATGATTCATACAAAACTCTATCTGCCTTTATTTTGGGGGAAATGGAATAAGCCATTATTGACTATTATTTAAGAATAAATTGTTCACGTTCCGCATGCTTCGATGAAAAATGCTGGTGGTGCTAAATGAATTCCATGAATGGAATAACAATCGGCTATGACTAACACTCATGGACGATTTAATGTGGGTACCCACAGATGGAGCTTGCTGCAACCACAGATTTTTAAGTCTGAATTACAAATTGTTGAGCGTGTTAAAAGGACTTTTGACGTCTAACTGAGAGCACTGCTTTGACAACTTCCGTCCAGACGCATTTCTCAACAATCATTCCACAATTAAATTCCAAGTCATTTAATTTAATAATTTTTAAACGATTTGTATTTAATTAATTAATTCAATTAACAATTAACCGAAATATTGTTACAAAAATTGTACACATTGTAAAAGGATGCACATAATGAAATAGTACAAAATGAAATAATGAATAATTATTAGAAATTAACTAATGGAGACCATTCGCAGCGTAAATCTTTCTCCGCAATTTCCTCAAACGATCCTCGGGTACCCGAGGATCAAAGGGTATTGGACATGATATGCTTCCATCATTTGCGTGATAAGGGCTAGCACAGGTCCAGCAAAATTTACCAAAATGTATAAACGCAAAAATGGTTTGAACTTCGTTTCTGGTCAACTCATTCACGTTCCATTCAATTCGCTGCAAAAAGTCTCGCAGAACTTCTCCGGCTTCCCCACGAATTTCGGTCAGGGAAGTAATCTCTTCCGGTGAAGCGAACCTGGTACCAGGCGTAACTCCAGAAATTCTGGAAAACAAATATAATTTGTAAGTGCTGTTATTTTGTTGAGCTCATTTACATTTTGTCCCAAAAATGCCCAAACGAATTTTATTTTATATTTTTATTCTGAGTCTACTTTACTGTACCTTAGAAAGCAATTGTTGGTACAATCCAGAGTCCCATGTTCAGGACTTTCACAGTTCATACATTTGCTGTCAATGTTAACCATAATCCCATTCCTAACTCTGGGGTACCCCAAAAGTGGGTCTTGTGGCAAGTCAGCAAACACATTGTTTAATCCTTCGATGACAGTACCTTGAGCATTAACCAATTCCGTTAGACCTTTCACTTCCTCTTGAAGTCTTTCATTTTGAAGAGTCAATTTGGCCATTTTAGCTGTGATTTCGTCGACTTCATCATCATCCCTTACATCCAAATACAAAGGTACTTCAGAATTTAGGGGTACCCCGTGTCTGCATACAGGACATCTAATATAAAACAAAATTTTGTCGTATTAAAATAAGAACCCGAAGAATAGAACCCGTTAAACAAAAATAAGTAAATTACACGCAGTAATTTACACATAATTATTGCAACTTAAAAATAGTATTATTGATAACACCGTTTAGAGTAGTGATCGGACTGGTTCAGTTTGATTTAAAAAAATCAATTCATGTCAGGTAGTGTCGGACCATTTCAGTTCATAACCCAAAAATTGGCAGCTAGTAAAAATTCACTGGTACTATCCGTGGGGGTTTACTAATTTCTGGGTTTTATTTTTAAATAAAACTGCTGCTATTTTTACCTTCAAAAATAAGTAATTACGCCACAGTCACCTCAATCCCAATTACTCATTTACTAATGTTTTCCTATATGGCTGAATTAAAAACAGATTTGAGAGAGGTCATAAAACAAGTATAAATAACCAAATAAAAAAGCCTACTTAGGAAAGCCAAGTCTCATTTAATTTATAGAGTTTTAGGAAGAGTCCAAGGAACTTGTCTCGTGTAAACTAAATCTCCCTTAGTCAAAACCAAGACTCAGACCTAATCTATATACCCCACCCCAACTCACCAAAGTAAAAAAAGCGATTATGTAGTTGATTCCTACGACAGGAGTTTTTAAATATATCCCTATATCTACATACTAATATAGAGCTCCAACTTCCAGGAGCAGTAGTTAACACCGTAATCTAAGTAAGTCAAAGAAATTTGAATAATATATACGTAAATAAACATATATTACATACTAATCCCGAGAACATATTCCATAGTTCCCATAAAATATATTTAATTAAGTACGTAGACAGGAACAGAGGTCTCTGCGAAGGTATGTGTGTGGAATTTTAAAAAGAAATAAATCATTCATCTCACTCTTTACACAAAAACACACCATCAAGAGAAGAGAGTTCCATTCCAAAATAAATAAATACAAGTTATCTAAATCTTAAATTTAACCCTCATTTAAATACATGTGCAATTTTTTGATCTCAACCAAAACTCTTCCTCACTCCTTTCAGCCGGACGATCTTCTCCCAGCCCCAACAGTCACTCTCTCATCCTTTCCCAATTCAATACATCCATATCATCCTGTCAAATATAAGGTTCCAATATAAGGTTCCCCATTAAAATTCCTTCCTCTCCATTTCCATTCCGAATTCTTCCTTCTCATTCATTCCCCACTGATATTCCGTCCATTTCGTAAACCCTAAATAGGAACATTAACGAATCATTTGAATTGCAGTCCACATCCTGCGGTTCAATTCAATTCACGCGAGTGAACTGAACCGCCTTGTTCAATTCATCAAGAAGTAAACTGAGTTGAAATAAAATTGAACGGAACGGAATTGAATTAAATTGAAAATTTTGGCTCTAAACTGAATTGGTCCGACCACCAGTTTAGAACCACAGCTTTTCTTACATTTTAAATTAATTTCAGCCTGCATTTCAACATCATTATAATAATTCACAAATCTTACCTTCTTGGGTCGGATCTCTCCCGTGGTAGCGATTCGGCATTTATACTTTCAATTGCTTGGAAAAATGAAGTCAGACAGAATTTATGAAGTAAATGTCCACAGCTTAAAGCTACAGCGTGATAATCCCTTCCTTGATCCCCCTCCGGGGTACCCCGAAGGGGTTCGAAACATGCTCCGCAAGCAATAAATTGTGCCATTTAAAATTTTCGAATTATAGACAAAATTCTATAAATGGTGCACAATACTTGAAATCTTTAAGGCGAATTTGGCTTTTCCCTGGACAAATGCTTTCAAGGATATATGTGCAAAATCGTATATGTATGAAAATCACGTTACGTGTGTCTATAAATAGGACCAACAACGCTTTGTAAACTTCGATGCTTTGAAAACGAGTCATTTAATTTTCAGAGGTAAGAAGGATCATCAAAACATTGCGTTACGTACCAAGGAGAATTACGACCCCCCGATGCACGTAACTAAGCATAACGTTAGTTTGTAAGGCCACCCACTACCCGTGCGTTATGAATTACTTGAACGGCCCCTTATGTTTCTAGGTAGGACAATTCCTATTTGCAGTCACATGTTAACGTTAATTATTACGTTTTGATTTATTTGTTTTTAGAAATGTATTATGTTGTAATTAGTGCGATAATGAGCGGATTTTCAAGGAAGGAAACGTTTCGGCAAGGAAGTGTCAAACACAAAACTTATTATATACAAAACTCGGATTGTTTATTTATAGTGTATCCTGGGTATTTAAAGAGTTCACAGTCATGTACCTACTACAGATATATTCACCAGAAAGTTCATAGCGAAGAATCAAAATGATGTAAGTGATGAGCCATTTTGTTCCTTCTGTGACGATACATAGTAAAAGTAACGTGAATATTCCATCTAATTCTACTAATATATATCTATAAAGGAGTGACCTTCATTTTTTTGAGGAAAAAGCAGGAAGGAAGATTTTCGTCTACACGCGTCCGTAAATTCATGAAATAAAACTTTTTCTTTAGAAGGCTATATTTTATTAGCATATTATGTTAATATTTTAATACAAAGAGTGATTTCTTTTTCAAGCGGAGGTTTCCCACACGTGTTAATATGCTTTATATATGTTTTATAATCGTGTTTTTCTTTAAATGTACATATATGTAATAATTTAAAGTTCAAATTAAAAAAAATAATCTCAACTATGATATGTCCAAGTAGTTAAAAAGTTGGGATGGAAGAGTTTAAGGATATAGCATACCTGTTGGTAGGAAATGTATGTAAAAATACATTCTGTAATCAATCTTAGACTCGACATTCTTCTGAGAAAATTATTTTGCCCCGGAAGAGGTCTCTTTAATCAACTTAAAGTTTGGTTACATCCCCAAAATATCTAAAAATCCTATATTTAATTGGAATATAAGCAAATACTAAAATTCCAGCAACAGGCAAATCCTACTCTGATTATAGACTCAAATTCTGACTTTCGACAAAATTGTAATCTCAAATGTACATAAATAGTGGAAAACTTATTACTAGCGAAACTTACAAAAGACTCCAGCAAAAGGATACATATAAAAAAACAGAATGCTTAAGTATTTCTGTGTACTGTTGCAAAGAAAGTGATAATAATTTATTAACAAACTGTTAATAATAACTTCTCATTGACAGTAGGCCTGCATATACATACTTCTTGCATTATTTTGAAATAGAACGAATTATCAGCTACTGAGTTCAGTTGCGCTTTAATATGTTTTATACCGTATATACTCGGGATACTATTTTTTGAACATACGTTTAGCCTCTTGGGGAGTCGTCCGTTTCGTCTCTGGAGCAAGGAAAAGTATGAAGAAAAACCCCACGAAACTATCATAACCATAGCACCAATATCCTTCGTCATTACAAACTGTATTCAGTAGTTCGTAAAATAAAAGAGCAGAAGCAAACAGAAGCCCCCTATGCAATGATGACACGATACTAGAAACCAGACCTGGAAAATGTACAACTTAAGTATCCACATATTGCAAATCGAAAATATTTTAAAAAAATAATAAACTAATGGTAGACAATTAGACTTACCTCTCATGTGTTGCGGTAAAATTTCGGGCTACGGAATTAAATTTTAAAATACGTTAGTATAACAAAAGAATTTGTGAACAAAAATATTTTGAACAATAAACGTAACAATTATTATAGATTCCTTACCACGACAATGTAAGTGACAGGGCCAATACTGTGAGCATATATGTATGAAAAAACATGTAATGAGTTCAATAATGTACAAGGTATTTATACAGGACGCATACAAAATAAAGAATTAAGTATAAGCATGCATGCAGATCTCGATTTAATGTTGAAAGTGCAGCTAAATATGCACGTTTGTGACTCAGGATTTGACTGTCTCAAACCTCTTCAAGCAGTGCATAAGATACAATACAACTCAGTTAAAATTTCAGACCTGGTATTCAAGTTCAATTACAACTTGACACGTTCATGTCAAGTTCAGTTTCAAGTCAAGTTCGGGTTACAATTTAGTTTGAACTGGAGACTGAATCCTAGCATACTATGGACTGAAACAAGTATACTAACAAAACTATAACTTGAAATTCATGGTCATGTTCCCTTCAAAATGAAATTTGTAGAAATTTATTTGATTATATAAAAAAAAAATTCTCCGAGTATTATATACCATCCTTTAAAAAATCAAGTTCATGTTCTTGTCTTAAATTCGATTATATAATCAGGTTCGGAACAAGTTTTAATGCGAATGAATAGTTAAACCGCAATTTAGACCAGGTTTGAAATTGATAATTGGCATCGAAACAGCATCGGGAAGCCGAAATCTCGAGAATATCCATTATATCGAGATTTGCATGTATATACACAAACAGCACACCCCCACTATTCGAGTCATACTCAAAGTCGTTATAAAAATCAAGTCAGTCGCTCTTACAGAGTGAGCCTGCTGTATTTTTAAAAAACTGAATCGTAATTTAAATAGGTTCAAAATGTTTGTTGTTACCCTATTGAATATCCAATCATAAAAACTACCAAAGCCATCAACGGCTGCCATCCCAAGTGTTGTGCTCCAAAGTGCGGATAGTTCTTTTGCATGTAAAACAATGCTCCAAGAGATGCCAGGGCTAACACAACTAGAGCTTCAGAGATGAGTAGAAGCAGCCTGCGCCCGCATTCATCCACTGCTAAGGATTCCAGGACGCCTGGGATCTTTGAATGTTTAATCATGTACGTATGTATCCCAGAAATTGTTAACGAAGAAGGGAATTTGAAGATGGAATTATTCTGAAGACATCAATAAGCAAAATCTTACAACCCCGACAGCCACAACGATACTTGAAGAAGAATATTCGTCCACATCGGTCCCAGCAGACTTCAAAATATAAATGGTGTAGTAGAGTACGGCCGTGTGACCAGTGAGAACTTGGAAAATGGACAACAAGATCCCAAAAAATGCAGCTCGGTATATGGTGGGGTTTTTAAATTCTTGTATTCTCAAGCCTAAAAGCTCGGCGCGATTTTCCTTGATAGTCTCCATCAGCTAAATGCATGTTAAATAAATTATAAACATCGACAATTGTCTTAAACAATTATATGTAACTAGTTCTAGTGTGTAGTGTCTCATAGAGGGCGAAGGGAAGCGACATCCATGAGTCAATATAGTAACCCTAAAATTTTGCACCGAAACCTTTCCAAAACGTAGTGCGCCTGTGTCAGAATCGTATGTACAAGCGTGCAATTGGGTGTGACCTAGAGCATTATTCTGTTGTCAAACGGATAACCCGATCTTCCCCGAAACCATTTGGCTTCTCACATGTTTCACTTCAAAAAGTTTGAATTTCGTAGTGACAAGGCCTCAGCAGTTATCAAGAGGACGTACAAGCAGACAACCAAATATAAAACAAACCACTAGGGAGCCTCGTTTCAATTCACCCCTAAAAACTAGTGAAGACAACCAACTCGTGCGTAAACTACCTCACCTCAAATAGCTCATCAGAAATCTTGTCACTGTCCTCAGTGCCCCGAAACCAGCATAGGGATTTGATACCTTCCTTCTGGAAACCTTTGGAGAGCAAATATCGTGGGGACTCGGGGACCAAAAATAGTAGGACAAGCGTCACCGCAGGCCAAAACGCACATACCAGGATCTGATTTTTCCAGTTTAAGTAAGTCCCACAAATAAGGCTGCAATAAATATAACGTAAGCGACTTTATTTTGAGGCGCAAGTTCCAAAAACATTTAAAGAATGAATCAATTGGAATCTTGACTCACATATACAGCATACCGAATCCTGTGAGAATATCAAACACAGACTTGAACACGCCTCTATATTTGGACTCGGAAATTTCGGCGATGTAGATCGGAGCAGCAAAGGCGTATCCGCCACCTCCTATACCTAATTTAAACATTAATTTCATTTAAAACTTAAGCTAGGGGTTTGGATTCAGTGGCAATAATTAATTTTCAACTACAATTTTCTTAAAAAGTAATTTGTAGTCATTTCCCATCCCCGTTGAGACCCCCAGGGTTTAACTCATAAAATATCCTATGCCAGTTTGTAGCAAATCTGTTTGGAGAGTTTAAAAGAGATTAAAAGTTTAGTCATTGACCTGGATTAATAAAATATTTGAGGTCACATGTTTAAGAAACATAATGAAGCTAGCTACTAGGAGATTTAATTAGCCTTCCAAGGAGCCATAACGTAGGTAGATATGCTGAGTATTCTCTATTGAACAGTATTTGAGCAAATTTTTAAAAATCTGAAAAACAATTGGTACAAACTGGAAAAGAAGATTATTTTATGATTTAAATCCTTATAGTGTCTACAGTAGTGACAATGATTACGGTCACGTTGTTTGCAAACCTGTTAGAAACCTCCCAACAATCATCATTTCCAAATTTTGGGAAAAATACATCAATGTCCAACCTATCAGGAATGGCAGTGTTAGGAATAGCATGGCTCTCTTCCATCCAAATCTGGCCATAAACACGCGGAAAGGTATAAAGGTGACGCAGGCGCCAAGCTTTGAACATACACACAAGACATATACTTCCTCTCACTTTAACTTTAAATTAACACAAAAAAGTTATCTACTGTGACAAGGAATGCATACAGCAGCGGAAGAGCTTATCCAGGACACAGCATATTTAGAAAAATGGCCAAAATTGTTATCTTCTTCCAAGCTTGGAAATCCGGGGGCTGACCAGCTAATTACCGTTCCACAAGCTACAGCCCCCATATTTGCTAGATGATAGGTGCATGAATGTTTACTCCATGTACATTGTATTGATTCGAATATTTATTAACTTACCAGCAAAAGCGGCAATTAGTTGTGGCCAAACCTTTGGTCTAAATTTTGTGTAAGGTCGAAAATCAATTTCTCCACTGCCTTCTATAACGCTTGGAGTAATTATTACGTGTTGAGTCATAGTGAATATTCATATAATTATGTATAGTTAATAAATTTAACCCTTTCTAAATTGTGTATTACACATGATTTGTGACATCGATTAATTTTTAAAAACTAGTTTTTGCGCCGAAATTGTACACCACCGTTTGTCCTTGTATGTATAATACAAAAATATAATTTAAAAATATATAAATATAAAATGAAAAGTCTGGGCACAATATCCTTGTAAGTTGCAATGATTCAATAAGCAAATCGTGTCCCCACATTTCAATTATCGCCGAACACATAAGAATTTGAGCAACATCACAAGAATGGAGTATTCTTATAGATGCAACCAGAATTTATCGCTATAGCATCGACTATTGCAAGTTGACTATTCTTAAAAATAAAATCGCACTACATTTTATGAAGTCTCCCACCGCTGAAAGAATTTCTGGGAAGACCAAAAAACTGGCAAGTTTAATCTCGTTTTAATCAAACCAGTATTCTGAACCTGAATCTTGGCATACCTACGATTTTTTGTTTAATAATAAAGATAGCCTAAAATAACAATTAAAAGTACATCAGTGATGAGGTAAGGTCTGGAGGTAAGCAATTTTTATTTGTTTTCAGTGGTGGACGAGGATTTCATGTCAGATATCCCCTGGAAGAATTCACACGGAAGTGCACCATGATGCTAATTAAGGAGTCGAATGTGCAAAGTGAGCTGAGTTAAAAAAAGGATGTTTCTATTTTTGACCAAATTCGAAGTAGTGTGTTTGAAGTAGTTGGTTTAGCATGGATTTTCATATATACGGAAG
This sequence comes from Allacma fusca, assembly GCA_947179485.1. Taxonomy (NCBI): domain Eukaryota; kingdom Metazoa; phylum Arthropoda; class Collembola; order Symphypleona; family Sminthuridae; genus Allacma; species Allacma fusca. Next base: position 69,570,873 of record OX359245.1, read on the forward strand.
TCTGTTAGGGAACACCATTTGTCAACAGGGTTTTAAGTTTTTTTAACAGGGATTTTTGTACTTTCCACCAGGGAAACACGATATTTAAAAATTCGCTGTTGCCATGAAAATGTTATCTTCTATAAATAAATGAGACGTGTCAAACACTATGTATATACATACATATATTTTTGACTATTATATAAGTACTGTTTTGAGGGAAAACCACGAAGGAAAATTCTTGTCTCCAAGCACCTGTTTATTCAGGTAATAAATTTTTATCTTTTGATAGCTGTATTTTATTAGGATAACGTTGATATATTAATACAAAAGGTGATTTTTTGTCAAGCGGAGGTTTCCCACACGTGTTAATATGGTTTATCTTCGTGTTTTTCTTTAAACGTATATGTAATACTTTAAAGTAAGAATTTGAAATTATAATCTCATCTATGGTACGTCCAAGTAGTTAAAATGCGGGGATCAAAGATTTTAAGGATATAGCGTACATATTGGTAGGGAATGTATGTAAAAATACATTCTGTAATCAATTTTAGACACATGACTCTTCCGAGTGTTACCTTTGTCTCGGTAGAGGCTCTTGAGATAACTTGAAATTTGGTTTTTAACCAAAATATCTCCAAAAACGAATTGTGTAGAGTCTGTCCCGATGTAACGCATTCAAAAAAAATATCCTGGAAGTGACACGTTCCCAGAACTACAGAAAGTTTAGTCTGATCAGAATTCCTACAGAGCGTGCCATTGCGTAAACTAACTACGCCAACAGTATAATTTGAAATGCAATGTGAGACCATGGACCTGAACGTTAGTGAAACGCAAATTAATATTCAGCAGCCAGTAAAAATTATCGCTACGCTGTAATTTGAGGCTTCGCGCCCTCCTTTAAAATAGGATGATTTTAGAGTTTTTTTTTCAAAGTGTACCGATTTCTTTCGAGACAACTATCTGGCCCATTTCAACCACATAAGCAATAATCATTACGATTTACATTAGCAAAGTTCACAAAACATTTCAATAAAATCGATTCAGTAGTTTTATAATTAACAGTCATTTGTTTTGAAGTTCAAAATTCGAAATATTATTTTCTCAAGACGTATGAAGCCGATACCTACCAAACTTTTATCATTTTATCAGATTACAATTTATTAAACAAAATAAATATAATATCAATAAATATTGACTACTTGTTCATCGCTTCAATTGACAATCATTCATCAGGCCAATTGGCAGGACAAGTTGGCGGTTGAAGGACTGATGGCATGAAGGTGATTTTGTGGCCGGGAAAGTAGAACGCAGCCAGCCGGACAAACATACTGACGTACGTTAAAACGTTCATCTCAAATGTACATAGTGGAAGCATAACACTAGCGAAACTTACAAAAGTCTCCAGCAATACGGATACGTAAAAGAACGCTTAAGTATATATGCGTACTGTCGAAAAGAAAGTGTTAATTGTAATAATTCTGCTAATAATAACTCCAGATTGAGAGTAGGTCTGAATATACCCTTATGCTTATTTTGAAATAACTACGAATTGCAATTATCAACTCCTGATTGTGAGAAGCGGGTTGAACCGCTCAATTTGAATTGAAAAACTAAAACTAGAGCGCAATCCAACGTTCCATGAAAACAAAAGGAAACGTTCAACAACACTACACTAATGGGTTCTTAGAATTGATTATGCATAGGAATTATTTCGATTTGTCTTTTCGTTATCTCTCCGAATTTTACTGGGCTCAGAAGCACATCGCCATTCTGTGTGCATCTTATTTCCAAAATTGGATGCTGTCGAGTTAACATATTGTATTTCCCGCCCTTGCGTTATCATTTCTTCAGGGAAGATATGTAGGGAGTAATGTTTGTTTTTTACTTCAATCCCTATTATTAACGAGCTCTATCTGTCCCTGATTTAGAGCTCACCGCACTACTCTAAGCCAGGGGTCGGATTTTTGCAAATCTCCCTTAATGATGATTTCTGAATCTCCCTGCTGGGAGATCCTCAACGATTTCAAAACTCCCTGCTGAAAAAAAGGTCAGCGATTTTCAAAATCCCTGTTGGCAAACACAAATTCCCAATAAGACACCCAGTTTCTACTACAGTGAATTTCCTATGTAGTGGTTTCCTCTTAGACAGCGTTCCCTTTATATGGGCAAGGTTAAAATTTCCATAGGATCGCACTTACATTACATTGTTGTAAGATATAGTGGCATCCCAATGTATTGGCAGGTTTTTGTTATCTCTTGGGAACCACTGTATAGAAAATTTACTGTAGATCGTAAGGTAGAAGTAACGAAAAAAAAGCAACAACGGCCAGAAAATTCTCGCTTACATTTTATATTCTCATTATAGCCACTGACTGTCCAATACAAAATCATCGTAAATGATTTTTTATTCCTAAAGAAATTTGAGATAGTTTACCCATTTACTATATTTTTTATATCCCAGCATGGCGCTCGTGTAGAACAAATTTCCCACGGACTAACTCCTCCATGAATTGAACTTTTCCTCATGATCCAAAAATCACAGCAATGAAGAATTCTTGTAAATATAACATGGATTTATCTCTATTGCGTCGACTTTCGCAAGTAGACTTTTCATGAACTTTTTTATTACCTTACATTGTAGGATGTCTCCCACGATTAAAGAAATTCTCGCAAGACAAATAAAAACGTCATATATACAGTGAATTTCCCATATAGTGGTTTCCTCTTAGATGGCATTTCCTCTTTAGTGGCATCAAAAATCCCTCCCTAGAGGTTTGCAATGTTAAAGGTATACAATATAGTGGCACCCGCTATAATGGTATTCCCTCTATAATGGCACCATTATGTGTTACGGCGGCTCGGCCATGCAAAATTATAATGGCATTTGGCATAAAATTAGCTAGTTAATGGTATAACACGGTGTTATAAAACGTGCGGGAGGTAAATAATGTTTGTGTCGATTGGTTCAATTTTAATTCTAAATGTTACTGCATACCATGAAATTCTTATTGTGGTATACTGAAGCTCATGTATGATTAGCTCCAGTTATGTAATAGTATCATTGACTTAAAAGGTAAAACGAACGGTTACACAACAAAGCATTGGTATTTTTACCTTGACCCACTTTTAATAAGTTTCAATTCGTTATTTATTTTTTAACGTAATTTAAACGTTTTCCATAATCTGAAGCCAAAATTCGGTGTCTGGAAGGACGCTGTATTATTTTGATGATGTTTTGGAAAGTGTACATGCCATAAAAATGTGGATTTCTTCGCAAGTAGCTCCGACCAATCGGTCTGGAATGGTGACCTTGCAGTTGAAAAGTTTGCTACTACTTACAATATTACCAGTGTAAGGGTATCTATATTTACTGAATATTTTAAACTTACTGACCTTTGCATACCTCATAGTTTTACGCATTCTGTACAAATAAATTATTTTATAAATATATTTAGCCAGTTATTAGTTATAAACATTAATAGTATATAGTTAGCCATTAATACCATATAGTGGCATCTCTATATAGTGGCAGGAATTTGCCACTCCCTTGGAAACCACTATATAGGAAATTCACTGTAGTCTCTTCGTTATTAAACCTATATTCTGAACCTGTAAGTTCGGCATATCTACGAAAAATTATGTTTAATAATAAAGAGAATCTGCAATGAAAATAAAAGTTGAAAGTACATTAATTATGCAACAAGGTTTATAATTAGTGGGAGAAATTTTTATTTGTTTTCAGTGGTGGAATTTCATTTCAGAAATTCCCTGTAAGGATACAGGATTTACAGAAACCTAATTAAATATTTTTGACACTGGGTTGTAAAAGTTTCATGTAAGCTATAGTCCAAGGTTCCTTGTGTGGAGGTCTTTTGGGTATAAAATAGGATATATCGTTGTAAAAAGACAAAAAACTAGATAATATGGCATTATGTGATTCCACTTTTGCGTTAGATTAAGGTCCTGGAGGATATTTTGTACAGAGTTGGAGAATAATAGGAGCGTTTCCGGGTTAGTTCGGGTAAGTGGATTATCATATTTGGGCGTTCGGTGTAAAACTGGAGGCGGGTTTGGGAGATGCTCGATATATAGGCTATATCGTTTATTGGCATACATAACAGCTGGGGTGAACAAATTTCCGCAAATTGCTTTAGCTACTGCAGGAAAGTCAAACTTTCGAAACTGGCAGTTTTGTAATGAAATGTTGCAAGGAAATAATGTGTTGTTTGTTAAAGGGTTTCGTATGACATTTGTACTGGTTTTTATTTCTTGCGTCCTCAAAGAAGAATTGACAAGGAATTATGTTGGAAAGAAAATGTTGCGTCTTCCAAATCTAAATAAACAAGTTAGATTATGATGGTTGGTTTAACTTAAAAATCAAGCACCTTTAATCCCATTTCCTAGTTTTCCTAGACAGTAATTTATTTATTTAGACCGTGGAACTCCATTAATATATGTCTGGACATTTCAGTTTACATTTCCTTCCAAATGAGGTTTCAATATGCAATATGCTTAATTCAGAACTGATTCACAAATTAATTCTAAACCCTCAAATAAAGATACTGACAGAAAATGTATACAATGCAAGAAATAACAGGAGTATAATAAATTTGAATAATTGAATAATTTCAGTGAAAATTATTGTAAAATACGCGTCCTTTCGAAATGAGGAAAACAACTACTGCCAATTAACTTCCGCTTATTTGAATAACAATTCAACTACTGTCCTTTTTGGGTCTCATTCCCTTTATATAGGGTAAAAACGTGGCTTATTTATTAAAAGAGTAGCATTAAAAATGCAGATATACTTTCAATGTTTACAATAAAAAAAACCAAAATTACAGCATCATAATAAATTTGAATAGATAATTGAATAAATTTAGTGCAAATTATTGTAAAATAGACGTCCTTTCGAAATAAAGAAAAAAACTACATACTATCAAATAACTTCCACTTATTTGAATAACAATTTAACTACTGTCCTTCTTAGGTCTCATTCCCTTTGATTAGGGTAAAAACGTGACTCATTTCCTGAAAGAGTAACACTGAAAATTACAGATAGATACATATACTTTCAAAATTAACTTTAAAAAAACTCACGAGTTTATATCACCTTCATTGTGGATTTGCTTAAAATTGATGGCGTAGTCACCGCTTGGGACCGCTTTCTTGAAACCGATTTGTCAATAATGTTGAAAGGTGAGTATGGCATTTTAAATAAATATTTTGAGTGTAGTGACCACAGTCACTAGATTAGTCCAGTATTTGGAAACTCAGATTTTTGAGATCATTGAACACATTTTTCAAGTACAGACATCCATTCACGTGCTTCATATCTTGAGGTTGAATTTTTTTTATATCAAACAATTATTTCAAAAAATCTTGCAAATACGTTTCCCCGAAATATTTTTTGCCGCGTATTCCTAATCCTCTTTGATCGATAATTGTTTATTTAATTAATAATTTACAGTCTCAAGAAAATGTGTTTTGCGATTTTATTTTATATACGTAATTATAGGTACTAAATGTTGTCTGTAAATTCTTTCTTCTGAAAAAAATCATTAAATATCGAATATTGTAGTCAAGCCGAATCAAGGTAATGGCACATTATGAGATAATTTTTGTGCTAAGGGCTTTCAAACTTTAAAGTCAATTAGTCCTTAAGGATTTAGCAGTCGAGACAAAAGTGAACAATTGGCTAAGTAAATCTTCTAGTGGAATCATTTACAACAAAGCTGCTCAGAATTTTATATAGAAAATAGAAGCGAAATTAAAGAATATCCTGTCAGTGAATTCAAACAGAAACATAATAATGTGTCCAATTCAAATTCTTTTCATTGTGGCATAAAATAAAAGTGAAGTTTAAAAAATTCATATCAAATTTTACATATTTGGGCTGGTGTTAAACTTTAATGAAATTACATTTGAAAAATAGAAAGTGCTTCAAAGCTCTAAAGTTTTCACTGGAATGTTAATAAAGAACAAAATCCGATTTAATCGCAGAACCTTCAAAATCTTCTCAGCCTGGCGTCTTATTCCCTTTGAATTTGATTAAAACGACATGTTAATTTAACACAAGGGGTTTAAACAAAATTTAATTTTTCATTTCTACTACGTACTTATGAGCATTCACGTAACATTCTTATCTGTTCGACTAGCTCAATAACTTTGCACACAACAATGGAACAGCATGGTTGAAATTGTTGAACAAACCGCTTTCACAGTATCTTCTTTAGTGTCATTTTACTGGACCTCTTTTATATTCCTGATTGAACCATCACTCCTAGCCGTCATCTTTAACCAAATATCTCAAGCAATTACGGATGGTATATGATTAGAAATTTAATTAAAATACTTTTTCTACTACAATCCAAATTTATGCGTTTTTTCGACCCACTCCGATTATCACAATAGAACTCATTCACAATAATTTTAGAGCACACATAAAGGATTTTTCAAAATTTTTACCATAATGCGAAAAAATGAATTCCAGATTCAACGAAGAAAATTTTTAAACGTTTGAGGGCTTACACGAAACAAGAGCTACTCATCACTTTCCTCCCATTTTGCATTTACCCCATTTCTTCGATTTTCTACCCCATGATTTTTTGCCTGAATCCCTCGGCAAAATTTTTCTGGTTTTCTGTTATCGATTCCAATTCAAATAAACTGTCTATAATAATAATTATTTTTGCGCTGGTTGAAGTCATCATTTTTTCTATTTTTGCTACTGGGCTAATCTTTGCAAATTACATTCAACTCATGTTTTTTGAAAATGTCACGCACACCGTAAGGACTGAAATTGCGAATTTGAGGTAACACATAATTAGCTTTATTTGATGATTATTAATTTATGACTGTAGATTGTGGGATATTTGGAATATCCATTGCAGTAATCCCTCGAAAGATGAGATTGTCAGAGGAATCAAATCATTGCGAGGACAGCAATTATCAATACAGAATTTCAATCAAGTGTTTTCGAACATTATATGGACATTCAAACTAGTTGCACTCTCAATTGGCATACTGTGCCTTTTCGCTGCAATCAAAATTTTCCGATCAAACCCAGTTTTAGCTCTCGTTGAGTTACTATTGGCAGCTGACGCAAATATTGTATTTTTGACGATGTACGATCGAGCATTTTCCATCCCATCGATAATCAACAGTTTCAAGAAAGCCGTTCTTTTGGCGTCAAACAAACTACACGGCAGAGAAAAATTTCGAAAGATTGTTTGCAAATCAGTGAAATCAATTCGACCATGTGGAATCAAAGTGGGTCAATTCCATATGTTTGAGCGGGCTTCTACACCAGCTTTTGTTAATTTTGTAAAACGTACGTTGCAGGGAATGCTTGTAAGTTTCCGGAATTTTTGAAAGACGCTGGGGAACCCAGTATGACCATGAAAATGGTTTTGCTAACCAAAATATATAAAATAGAGAGTAAAATACCAAAGCAACCAAAATACTACACTTGACTGTGTTTGGGTTTTTGTGCATGCTGCAAAAACCCACAGTGCACGAACAGCAACCAGTAGTACGTCATGCATGGACAAAAAAACAACTACAAATTGTTGTAAGATAATTTACACAACTTTAGAAAAATATTTTAATTATGGGGTTTAATTTTGTTAGTTTCTTTTCTTTGTGAGGATCTACGACTCCAATGCGTTTTTTTAAAATTTAGTGGAGCGATAATCATGTACTAAGTTTTACGGTTGATTTACTGCTTTGCAATATAAAAGTCATTTGTGTAACCTAGTATTATGCAAGATGTATATTTTATAATACTATCGCTCACCTAATACTGGGTTCTCGGAAGAAGATCGCTTCAAAGGACAGGCCAAACGGGATGCTCACGATTGCCAATTGTATGAAGATGCTGGGAAGATCGCCAAAATAAAGTTTGCACGGACACAACTTTACAGTTCCAAACTAAAGATGATTCTGATTTTATTGCTTCTGGAGTTTCTCTTTTTATACTAGTTTTTATCATTAGTTTTAAATATATTTAAATAATTATAATTATAGTGGGTTTTTTAACAAAGGAAATATTTCCAGTAAAACAAGGGGTCGGTCATCGACTCATTGTTTTACATTAAAAGTTTTATTAAAATTAATCATTTGAGGTAGTGATCCTATTGTTTACAATAGGAGTGTCTTCATTTGGGTTTTCTCCTTCTCCAGTACGGTTATCTAAGTGGGGCACAGAAGGGGGTAATTAAGGGCCTTTGTGCTGGAATGTGTTTAGAGCCTTGATTTGGTTGGCATACGTTAAAGCATGCAGATGACCGACGCTTGGTTACATTTGTAATTGCGCTTTGAAATATAATGAAGTATAAAACTGTTTTCAATTTGAGTTTCCTATTGTTATGCTGTTTTAGTAGATATAAATGAAAATGTAATTATGCAAGAAAACATCTAACGCTTCTGTTACAATGATTAGAAATAAAACACATGTTCTCAAAATCCATGGAATTCTCAACTTTACTTGAAAATTTTGCAGTGCTTTTATGCTTGGCCAAAACCAAATTCAAAATATTCTAACTAAAACTTGTAGCAGCATTGCAGCATGCTTGTGCAAGTGCTTTTAATTAATAGGTGGCCGATTCTTCCCAAACAAAATAATTCGAAATAACCGTTACTTTTTGTTTAAATGATTAAATGAAATAATTAAAATTAAAAAAGAATGAGGATAAAAGTTGTCATAAATTTAAATGAAATGAAATTTGTTTGTATGTATTTCAATGAATACCATGGGGCAGCTCAAATTGTTTACATTTACATTATATCGTCGCAAGATACAGTGACATCCCCAAATATTGGCAGGAATATTGTCATCCCTGGGGTAACATTATATGGTAAATTCACTGTATATCGATTTCCTGGACTATGTGTGGACCAAGGCGTTTGGTCTTATCTGACCCGAAAAACTGTACCAGACCAAGGGACTGGTCAGACCTTTGGTCCAGATCAGTTTCATAAAGTGTGGATCAGACAAACCTACTGACAGTACTAACAAAAATCAATAATAACCAAAGCAAAGTAAGGATATTTTTAAAAAACCTGTAATTTAGGATTTAATTTTTACACTAAAAACTCCACAGCCTTACCAAATAACCGTCACGAAAGAAACTTTTAAGACCAATGTGAACTATTTTTATAAACTATTAGAACTGCCACTTGCAACATCCATATTCACTCTCAGATAAAGATATCTTGTTAACTTAATTACGTTAATAAATTGTGTCATAATTCCAAGTTTTTCCACACATTTGCATGACACTTAAATGAAGTTCGCATAATATATACATTTCCAAGATAATTTCTGCTTGGTGCTGTATTTTATATTCCAAACAATCGGTTATGTTCGAAATACGGTTGGAATAATAACCAACTTCAATAATAAAAAGCAGTGAGTTACAATTACTTTGCAGCATTGGTTGAAGAATCCTAATTTTAATATTGCAATAATTTATTAGTAATTATATGCAGAACATACGTTTAAACCTACTACAATCAATATGTGATATGTAGACAAATATAATTTACATTTTTGGGAGTAGTGATACATAAAAATGATATGCTCAGTTATAAAATAAAATAAACTGTGGGATTCGTTTTTATTAGAAAATAGATTTATGACCATTAACCTGACGTCAAACATTCACATACGATATATTGCGCAGATTTTAATTTGCAGAAGAATTTCACTATTTTATTGAACTTCCTACTTGCGTGAGATTTTTGCTTTTATTATCGCCATAGTTTTCTATGCTGACGTAGTTACAACCAGAGTTGTGTTCAAGTTCAAGTATAACTTGAATAGTTCAAGTGCGTATAAAGTTCAAGTTAAATACCCGTAATTTGTTAACTTGAAACTTTAACATCAAGTTCAAGTAGATTTCGTAACACATTATTTTAACTTGAATTTTAAAGTTCACGATCAAGACAAGTTCAAGTCAAGTTCACGTTCAAGACAAGTTCAAGTCAAGTTCACGTTCAAGACAAGTTCACGTTCAAGACAAGTTCACGTTCAAGACAAGTTCACGTTCAAGACAAGTTCAAGTCAAGTTCACGTTCAAGACAAGTTCAAGTCAAGTTCACGTTCAAGACAAGTTCAAGTCAAGTTCACGTTCAAGACAAGTTCACGTTCAAGACAAGTTCAAGTCAAGTTCACGTTCAAGACAAGTTCACGTTCAAGACAAGTTCACGTTCAAGACAAGTTCACGTTCAAGACAAGTTCAAGTCAAGTTCACGTTCAAGACAAGTTCACGTTCAAGACAAGTTCACGTTCAAGACAAGTTCACGTTCAAGACAAGTTCACGTTCAAGACAAGTTCACGTTCAAGACAAGTTCACGTTCAAGACAAGTTCACGTTCAAGACAAGTTCACGTTCAAGACAAGTTCACGTTCAAGACAAGTTCACGTTCAAGACAAGTTCACGTTCAAGACAAGTTCACGTTCAAGACAAGTTCACGTTCAAGACAATTTCACGTTCAAGACAAGTTCACGTTCAAGACAAGTTCACGTTCAAGACAAGTTCACGTTCAAGACAAGTTCACGTTCAAGACAATTTCACGTTCAAGACAAGTTCACGTTCAAGACAAGTTCACGTTCAAGACAAGTTCACGTTCAAGACAAGTTCACGTTCAAGACAATTTCACGTTCAAGACAAGTTCACGTTCAAGACAAGTTCACGTTCAAGACAAGTTTACGTTCAAGACAAGTTCACGTTCAAGACAATTTCACGTTCAAGACAAGTTCACGTTCAAGACAAGTTCACGTTCAAGACAAGTTCACGTTCAAGACAAGTTCACGTTCAAGACAAGTTCACGTTCAAGACAAGTTCACGTTCAAGACAAGTTCACGTTCAAGACAAGTTCACGTTCAAGACAAGTTCACGTTCAAGACAATTTCACGTTCAAGACAAGTTCACGTTCAAGACAAGTTCACGTTCAAGACAAGTTCACGTTCAAGACAAGTTCACGTTCAAGACAATTTCACGTTCAAGACAAGTTCACGTTCAAGACAAGTTCACGTTCAAGACAAGTTCACGTTCAAGACAAGTTCACGTTCAAGACAATTTCACGTTCAAGACAAGTTCACGTTCAAGACAAGTTCACGTTCAAGACAAGTTTACGTTCAAGACAAGTTCACGTTCAAGACAATTTCACGTTCAAGACAAGTTCACGTTCAAGACAAGTTCACGTTCAAGACAAGTTCACGTTCAAGACAAGTTCACGTTCAAGACAAGTTCACGTTCAAGACAAGTTCACGTTCAAGACAAGTTCACGTTCAAGACAAGTTCACGTTCAAGACAAGTTCACGTTCAAGACAAGTTCACGTTCAAGACAAGTTCACGTTCAAGACAAGTTCACGTTCAAGACAAGTTCAATATAACTTTTAACAATATCATTTTTATGTATTGTAATTGTTTCATGTGGATGGCTGACTATCAAAATTCCCACTTGACTACTTTTTATGGGATAGCCTTTGCAATCTGATTTTCGCCTCCCTTTCTGAAATTCGGTTAACTATTTGCTGCAAATATTTTTTTTGCCACGCAAATTGTTTTCAATGTGTGCATAAAATTTCCAAAGCAAAACGCATTACAGTTCTGTAATGACACAAAGATTATTGCATCTTCCGCCAGATGTATCAAAGAATGAGCATTAGACACCACAAATTCTTTGCCATATAACTCTGAAAGTAATTTAACAAATTTTAGCAGTAGTCTGCGTGCTATTTCCTTCCAATTTGTGTCAGCCTCATCTAATAGGAGAATGTAAACGCCCAGACTAAACCGAATAAAATGTTTATACCTTGCTTTTGACAAATATGGCTGAAGTACAACAGGGCCAAGGTAAAGCATAAACATTCTCAATTCTGTGTCTTTCCACCTATCTATTTCCCTCAAACTTCGGGGTTTACGGGCAAAATCTACAGGTAGAAAATTAGAACAATTTAAAAGCCTTTCCGAAATTTCACAAATAATTCGTCGACTAATTTTTTGAGCGAGATTTCCTTTTACCGAAGTAATTATTAGTTTCCTAGTAATTCCTAGGCAGCACATATGCATATAATCCAGAACAACCTGTGAAACAAGTCCTAATTTGATATTCGACAACACAGTGGTTGAATTGTGATGCCCAAAATCTAGTCTTGCAGCAAATTCCTCATCTGTTCTTTTAGGTTCATTGTGGGAAGTAAATATTACACGCCCCACCCAAACGCCTTTTTCTTTACAACGTTCACAACTAAAGTAGCCATTGTGATTAGAGCAGGATTTAATGAAACTACGAGCTGGCGCATCTGCTACGATACAACGAACTCGAAATTGATAAAATTTACCTTACAAAATACTGCTGTTTGATTCCAAATTGTTACACTCTTGCACAAACTCCTTTAGAAACATAGACGAATTTGGTTTTTCAGTGCCATAAAAAATTGCAATAACAAGGATTTGTATTGTAACTGATCTAATTTACCTAATATTGGCCAAAATTGTTTAGAGCTGCAACGCGAAAGTGGCAGCCCGTCAATGCCTACGGTTATTGTAAACACATAAGAAGGGTTAATATTTTCAAAACTAGATAAAGCAGGTAGGGCTACAATTCTTAAACCGTTTTGGGCGCTCGCGATTATATTATGCTCAATACCGAAGTAAGCAAATTCTCCAGAACCTAGTTTTACAATTTTTACTCTATTTTGCCTTGATCTCAGAAGTGACCGCGGATCAGAAGGTAAATTACTGGTTGAAATTTCAGCATTTAAAATCGGAAGCAAATCTCGGAGAGCATCATGAGTGGTGTTGTGCTTTAATGCCCACATAGTTATTTTATCCTTAAAGGCAATGTCAATTTGCTGATAGTCTTCACAATTGGAACTACAGTTGGACTGTTCTGACCTACCGGAAGTACAATTACCTACTGATCTGCAGACGTTATTATCATAAAAATGACGATCATAATTAAAACTATTCCTGGAGATCGTAAAAGAATGGCTAAGCAAAGTTGGAGTTTGAATTACATTCAAAATACTTGACAACTGTTTAGCTTTAAACCTACGCTTACTTCTAGAAGATACATTATACATTTTGATAACACTTCGCTGGATTAATAATTGTTCACTTCTGCCGGTCCGCCCGGCCGCCGTTTCAATCCTTTACTGTAGCGAAACCAATTTGCAATTACAGTTTCTGCATCCGAAGCTGAAAAATCTTGGCATAACGTTACTGAGTTTGAAAAAATATAATTAAGCATTTATTAGTATTGTAAAATTCCATTTTGGCAAAACAAGCTACACAACATTTCAAGCACCTATTAGAGCAGAAGAAACGCGTAGCGTTCTAAACTGAATTTTCCTTCCTTTGCCAGTGAAATTAATTTTACTTGCAAACTGGTGCTCAATGATCTTTGACAAAATTCGTCGAACATGCGTCTTGTAATTAATTCCTCCAACTGAAGTACACCAGTTTATCTGCATTTTAAAACATTTAGCTTAATATTTTGTATCCATTTCTAAACTACCAAATTATTACATAATATGTTGCAAATGCCTATGTTTTTTAGTATTGCATTATATGTCTATTTGGCCCATCCACGTATATGCACGTAATAATAACTGGTTGAAATAACTACAAAATAAATAAATACAGGACCAGTAAAAATAAGACATTAAAATTTTAATTACCAAATTTTTCCTCAATTGTAGAAAGTTCCTCTTCAGTTCTGACAGGAAATTTGTAGGGGCATTCATTTGCTTGTTTTTTCGAATTTCTAACAAACTGGGACCGAATGATTTCAACTTCCGCTTTGATAGCAATCAATTGTCGAAGAACTTCCGTTTCAAATCCTGGGATGTAGTTAAATAATATATTTTGTAATAAATATTTTTTAAATATTGTTTCTAGTTTTAAAGTACACGCAAAATTTTATAATTGAAATAATGAAGTAGTTACTTACGCCTGAATTCCTGCAATAATTCAGCAAACGTTGACGCATTACCACTGGACGAAGTAGCCGCACGTGTAGAACATTGGGATCCGATCGGTGAAACTGATTTGTCTTCATTGGAATAAAATAAGACATTTAACCCTTCAAATTTACAAATGTATTAAATATATACTGAATTATCAATCTGATCGTTGTTTCGATGTAGAAAGTTCTTCAGGAGTAGCTTGCTTTACTGAGAATAGTTTCTTAGGGAGATTAGTTTTCGCTTTTGAGGAACCTACATCACAAATTTTCACCGAAATATTACACAATCTTTTGAATAAGCATAATCATGCCCATTCCATTTTTCTGACATCAAATGTTAAAATGCTACCTGGAAAATTGGTTTTAGCACTGCAATTTCATCACATAAACTATCTTTACTGTGTTCTTCCTCAGATGTGGTGCTAACCATCCTACTTCGGCATTTCTTGGAATGCACTTGCGGTGGTGTAAATTGCCTTTCGCTTTCGGGTTTTCCGCCTTTTCACAATGGTTTCATCCCCCGATTCTAAAGTGCTTTCCGCATGAGATGTATACTGCAAAATATTTGCCTTACTGCCAGCATATACGTAGTCGTCTGAAATTTAATTATAGTAATTAAAAATAACTATAAGTTTGTATTTATTAGAACAACTTACCACTAAACAAATGAATTTTGATTCCATGTGACTTCCATTCTTTCAACGGTTTTGATCCAGCAGTTACTCTTAACTTTGAGCTCTTTCTATTAAAAGACGAGGGAAACTGGCACTTATCTTTGTCTTTGTTAAGCCAACTGGATGGTACAACTTCTATGGTACTTTCTTCAACAAATTCAACTACGCAGAAGTTTCCCTGTGTATCCATGAGATTTTCTGACCAAATTATTATAACTACCAGTTAAATGACAATTTCAATTGGAGAATCACATCGTAGGCTTACATTTTTGGACGTTGGGCCAACATTCAGCCGACTTAAATTGAATCAATGCGCCAACCGCGCGATCAACCAACAAAAGTACGGTTGGCCCAGCGATTTACCCACAATGTTTGCGGATTGGGTTTGTTTGTCCTTACCAATATATTTCAGCCTAACCATGAAGTTCTCTTTGGCCTTCCTGTTTGTTACATTCCTCGCTTTTGTTGGAATTGCCACAGGTAAGATTTATTGCAAGCATTTCTATTAAATTTTATTAATTTTCTTATAGTAATTTTTAGTGACAACAAACTGAGTAGTGCATCTACCAGAGCTGTGCATTTAAAATTATTTCCAACAGAGGCTAATTTCATACGAGTTAAAACCCTAAATTTCGTATTACGAAACTACAAAATATAAAAATGTAATTATATAAATTATTAACAGGTTGCCTTCATCATTTGAATCCAACTAAGGGTCCTGCAACGGCAAGTCCTCCTGCAATGAACGCAAGCAAAGGAACACGTCTTGGATAGCTTAAGATCTCTCAAGATATTCGCTCAATAAAGAAGCGCAATGGAAGGTCAACGCAAAGCACACGATTTAGTGAGCAGTATTCGTGTGCGATCAAAAAACAAATTGGTAGAAGAATCTCAAATTACAGACGTAATACACATAATTACATTATGATGATCCGAATACAGGAATCGAATACAAAAATTTCTAAACCCTGATTTTAGTTAATTTAAATTGTCAAAACTTCAAAACCTGCTTACTTTGTAAAATTTGTGAGAAGTCTCATATTTCATCCTAATAAAAATTCGCAAACTAAACAATTAATTAAACAATTTTCCTAAAACTTTATTTTCACATAATTTCTAGAATAATAATTAATTTTACGAAATTGGAATAAAACTCCTAAGATTTTCAATATTTGATCCGTTGAGTGACAGTTTGAAAAGCGTTGGTACGACAACACTCTCAACATTGACATGCTAAATTAATTATAATTAATTAAACCACTTATCAGGGACAAAAAAAATCAGGTAATTGCAGACCCCTGGATTCGTCCAGAATATGAATAGCCCCAAATCCAGTTTATTAGCCTTTATCATTATTATTTTGCTGTGAGCTTTTTTAGTATGTACTTTGCTTCTCCATTGTCCACAGAAATGTTTCTAAACTTCGTTTCGATACAAAATAGCTATAAATTCATGTTCGTCCGCAGCAGTGCTAGTAGTAGCTTCTATTGGCCAGTGGATTTAAGTTAAACACCTGCAGCACTGATCGGCAAAATTTTTGAACTCGATCTCGCACTCAAGAGTGCTGGAGTCTCTAAACGGAACTCAGAACTCACTCAGGAACTCCAATTCTGAGTCAAACAAGGGCTCGCACTCGCACTCATGAGTGACCATGCTGAAATCTTGCACTCAAACTCGCACTCAGGAACTCTCAGTAACAAATTACAATTGGCGCCATTTCAAGGAATCCGCCAAAGAATAACGCTGAAGCCGTCCCCTGTACTGATGATAGCTCACATTTTTAGCGGAAAAGAAATCATCAAAACGCTAAATGCAGGCAAAATGTACTAAATTTGTTAGTGTTGATGGGACAACATGCATTCCGTTATGGAATACTAGCCGGTCAAGCCACCGCCTGCGTCGGTGGATGTATTAGCAAGCATTTCTTTTCAAACCAATACGACGCAGGCTAGTGGGTTGTACTACGATATCCGTCCCCAAAATCGAATGTTCCGAATTACGATAACCGTCCCCGGATTACGATAACCGTCCCCAACTTCCGAATTACGATAACCATCCCCGAATTACGATAACCGTCCCCGGAATACGATAACCGTCCCCAACTTCCGAATTACGATAACCGTCCCCGGATTACGATAACCGTCCCCGGAATACGATAACCGTCCCCGGAATACGATAACCGTCCCCGGAATACGATAACCGTCCCCGGAATACGATAACTGTCCCAAGCCCTTTCTAAATTGCTCGCATTCTTGTACCAACGCATTCTTGTATTTGTATTTCCTATTACGCTCACTTCAATAAAACCTTTAAATACAGCTTATTTCAGAAGAACACTCACACTCATTTCGCTAATTTTAATCCTTCTCACCCATCTCGTCCTCCCAAGTTTTGATTCTGTGTGGTAGTCGTTGAGGACAGTGAGGGTTAGGTTAGTTTAGGCTGTAAAGGGGTGCCGAGACTACGATGGCCCCGCAGGGGCCATCATACCACCAACATACCACCAAAACATACCACCAACATACCACCAAAACATACCACCAACATACCACCAAAACATACCACCAAAACATACCACCAAAACATACCACCAACATACCACCAACATACCACCAACATACCACCAAAACATACCACCAACATACCACCAACATACCACCAAAACATACCACCAAAACATACCACCAACATACCACCAACATACCACCAAAACATACCACCAACATACCACCAAAACATACCACCAAAACATACCACCAACATACCACCAACATACCACCAAAACATACCACCAACATACCACCAAAACATACCACCAACATACCACCAAAACATACCACCAAAACATACCACCAAAACATACCACCAAAACATACCACCAACATACCACCAAAACATACCACCAACATACCACCAAAACATACCACCAACATACCACCAAAACATACCACCAACATACCACCAACATACCACCAAAACATACCACCAACATACCACCAAAACATACCACCAACATACCACCAAAACATACCACCAACATACCACCAAAACATACCACCAACAGCTCTCGAACGAATGTTCGGTCTCCTCATCTGAGACTCGGTGGCCCTGGGATCCGGTCTAAATGCCATGACCTAAAAAAACAACAAATTGCAATTAATGCAACCACTTGCAATGGCGCTGAAATAAATAAATTTATTTCAAACCCTATCGCAGGTTTTCAATCTTCCACTGAGGCAGGAAGCTGGCCAAAAAAACTTCCACTATGGCAGGAAGCTGGCCTTAACAATTTCCACTGAGGCAGGAAGCTAGCCATAACACCTTCCACTATGGCAGGAAGCTGGCCTTAACATTTTCCACTAAGGCAGGAAGCTAGCCATAACACCTTCCACTATGGCAGGAAGCTTGCCGTTCACAATAAATAAATTCATCACATCATTAAATATATTTTATTAAAAATAATAAACTTAAAATTAATAAATTAAACTTAAAATTAATGATGAAACTCAGGCAGGATGTAGCATACAACAGCGCACAGGCAAAACCGGCAAGCTCGGGAGCTGAAATAAAATAAATAAAAACAATAAAAATCAAAACACCAATAAACATAATAACTAATATAAAATAACAGAAGCTAATAATTATACAACTAAGTAATACGTAATTAGGCTACAGATAGTCCCGACCTAGAAATTGTTCAAAAATAATAATTAATTAGTCCATGTCCATTGGATACATCTGGATGTCATAATTACCACCGAAATTACCACTATTTAACACACACTGACATGTCTTTAATTTATAATAATAAAAATCATCGAAAGCTTCTGGCTTTGCAATAATTACCACCGAAACTATCCCATTTATCACGGCCTAACATGTCCTTCCTGAACCCTCGCTGCGAAGTAAATGTCACAAACTTGGATTAAATACTCATTTCGCTAATAATTATACGACAACTAACTAACACGTAATTACGCTAACACACTTGTAAATCCACTTTAAAAATTTTCAGATTAATTCCAAATAACACACATTATCGAACCTAATTTAAATAAAACACGCGAACATCCAAACGTACATAAGTCCAAAGCTACTCATAAAATACGACTTGACTTAAATACATACGTAAAAAACTGTTCAATACCTTTTAATTGAATCCGCAAACCGACAACACTTCCACTGGAACTGGCCGTTAACTTCCTTATTCCCTGTAAAAAAAATTGTTAAAAACATTAGCCGTCCTTCCCCATAATTAAAAAAAGTCCGTCGAAAGCTTCTGGCTCTGCAATAATGACCTCAAAAAACATCCCATTTACCACGGACTAATATGCGTCCTTCCTGAACCCCCACAATAAAAAAAGTCCATCGAAAACTTCTGGCTCTGTAATAATTACCACCGAAAATATCCCATTTAGCTCGGAGTAACATGTGTCCTTAATGAACCCCCATAATAAAAAAAATCCGTCGAAAGCTTATGGTTCTGCAATAATTACCACCGAAAATATCCCATTTAGCTCGGACTAACATGTGTCCTTAATGAACTCCCATAATAAAAAAAATCCGTCGAAAGCTTATGGTTCTGCAATAATTACCACCGAAAATATCTCATTTACCACGGACTAAAGAAAACTACTAACGACTAACGACTAAAGAAAACTTGGATTAAATCCACATTTAGCTCCAAAGCAACTAACACGTAATTAACACACACGAAAAAAATAAAATTTGGACTCACCCGAAAATTCTGTAAAAAAAATCGAACTGAAATAAAAAATATTGAGGTTGAGGCTGTGTAGCTCTGGTCTCCGGATCTCAAAATTTTGAGTTTCTCCTTATGTTCCACATCACTTTTTCCCAACCTCATGGTTAACCATAGGATAACCATGAGGTTGAGAAAAATTGAAGTGAAACGACAGAATGTGAAATTCAAAATTTTGAGATCCGGAGAGCAGAGTTACACAGCTCCTACCTCGTGAACTTCCGACGGAGAACTCAGGAGCTGAAACGAACGCATGGTCTCGCATTGAAGAGCATGGCACACCGTTTAATTCAATGCGAAGCCATGCGTTCGCTTCAAACTCCTCTCCGACGGCACGACTCGTCACCGGCAGAGGCGTCAGTCAGTTGCCTTGTTATTGGCCTATTCCAACCCAATGGGATTGCGTGAGCTGAAGGGGAGAGCGAAGATTTAACTTTCATCATCTTCAAATTATAGTATAGAGATATGAGTTCCAAATACTGCCCTCACACTCTCGCTCAATGACTGTAATCTATTTTTATGGCACTCGGCCTCACAAACTGAGTTCTGGTCAGAATGCGGCGGGTCTCACTCTCGGCACTCAAATTTTGAGTTCTGAGTGCGAGTTGAGTACGAGTTTTGCTCTCAAAACTCGTGAGTGCGCCGATCAGTGACCTGCAGGAAAGTAAGCACAAAATGAAACAACCGTTGTTTTTATGAAACCTTGATCGAAAAATACAATACAATTCACCAACTTGCTTGTTCAATGACAAATTGGCGCGCTGAGTACAGCAAACTCTCTTTTAAAGCCCCCATTAAGGCAGTATGCTTTTATTATTCTTGCAATTAAATACACTTGTGACGAGAAATTAACTTTACATAAATCCACTTATGTTGAAAACATTTACCAAATAACACATGTAAAATTATTAAATAACTCCACTTCCAGTAAATTTCAATATCTACAGGTAGTTGTTTTCTAACGGTCATTTGTATTGGAGGAGCAATTGCAAATTTTAACCAAAAATGTATTAAATATTCCAAGCATGAAAAGCAGTGGATAAATTGCTCACTTTTATTTTATGGCAGTGCTAACATATCTCGATGCAGAAACGTGTATGAAACGTTGTTAATTAAAATAGTTGTTTAAGCTTAAAATACCTTAAAAATTAAGAAGAACATTTTCCTAAGAAATCTATGCGTATCTTAAATCTCCTAATTGTCTACTCACAGTAATAAATTTAACTTATCCTTACATATGTATGTAGCCAATCTTATTAAGCTCTAGTTGAGGTAAGACACTTAATGAAGACTCCAAATTTTCATTATAATGAATAGGGGTGAGTATCTCGATGTTGAGTGGCATATCTTGCTAAGTAGTAACCCACTGCCCCGAGAAATACGACAATTGGCACTGGAGTTGTACAAAAACGAGTTTAGTCCCAATTTATGGCTCGAAATTATTACCTTCGTTTTTGTCAACATTAGATCTCAAATTTAGCCTTTCAACATCGTTCACATTTCAATTTATATGTTTTCCTTCCTGCCACATCTCAACATCTCTCAGTTTACTGATTTCTATGACATCGAAATTAGAAGTATGATTAATACAAGCTCTATCTTATGACAAGCGTTAACGCCATGTCCAGTATTTTTACGTTTGATAGCGCATAATGATACAACTGGAACAATAAATTTTGTATTACAGTAAAACTTGTATATAGTGACCACCTACACAGTGGTCTCCTGTTCACAGTGGCCAGTATCATGTGTCCCCGTCACGCGCCCTATATTTTAACATTACGTTAACCCTGTATACAGTGGTTTTCTCTTTAGTGGTCCCCTGTTAATAATGGACCAGGGATTATGTCCATTCAGTTCGAAATGCATGCTTCGAACTCTGACTACAATGGTCTACATTAAAAACAATGTACACACGAAATCGTCGCTCATTATTTCTATGGATTTCTAAAATTATTCTAGATTACGGTTTCTTAAATAAACCATGTTCCTGTGCAACCACGCACAGTTAAAAAAAACGTAGACTTCCATTTCGAAAAAATGGGGAATATTAGAATTATTGTAAAATCTCGAGTAAAATTCGGGTAGACAGGAATCAGGAATGCCAGCGAGCAAGGGTTGGATTGAATCTTCGAAGAAGAGACCGGCGTAAATAATGAAAAAATTTTACGTTGGTTGGAAGCTATTTCGTACTTAGCCAAAAAGAATATTTAGAATTACTATATAGAAGTATCGTTATATAGAATTTCTTGCTCAACATAAGTTGAAAAATTCAGAACGGCCAAAAATTTGTGATTATGTAAAATAATGTGGCCGTTTTAATTATGTCTTCTTAAAAACGTTAAGACATTTTTTAATATATTTACCATATATATATAGTGGTTCATGGCCACTGTACTGAGTAAAGTCGCCACTGGACATAGTGGTCAAATTTTAGGTTCTCGTCATCTCATAGAAATAGTCGAGGACAAATAAATATTGCATTTCCCAATTTCTATAGTTGCTTCTCAAAATTCAGCTCAGTAATATTATTAAAAGGGTAATTTTAAAGGTTTAATTTTGCTTTCATATTTTTGATATAAAATACCCTGTTGTGTGGTTGCAAAATTTAGCGGCCTTTCCGCGAGCAACCAAACGGACTAAACGAATTATGAATATGATCAAATCAATCCACAATTCCTAATTACATTTGCTATTTTACAAGGATTTTTTTCACACTTACTACTGTTTACCAAATAATGCAGCACATGCTCACATCGGAGCATTTTGCTCCGATGTGCATTTGTGAAAATTTTTAGTGGCACTGGTCGAGTTGGTATGTACCGACAGCTGACCAAATTGTCATTGAATAATTTTTGTAATCCGAAAGTATCACCAAGATTGCAGTTATCTGGCCCAATGTCCTTACATATAGAAAAAGCCACTTTGCAACTGTGTTCTGGTTTGCTAGAATTAATACGTGATTTTAAAGTTTCACTGTCTCTACAAGATTTAATTATATTAATTAACAGCGATCAAAAATGAAAATTTAAGTTTTAGAATTTGTTCAGAGAAAATAGAAGTGTTAAACATTGGTTTTTGAACCAATGTTTAACGTTGTCAGTTTTTTCGTTCATGTAATTAAATATTTTGCTAGGATTTTGTAATTCCCTGAGAATTAGTTTTGTATGGAGAAATATTTAATAGCTTGCAACGAATATCAAGACAGAGATGCGACAACACAGGACAAATTTAGAATAATTGTTTTCGGGTATCCTGCTTCCCCTTCAATTTTTAAAACTTTTGACCCCATGTCTGTTTTACTTTGAAATGTTTTGCATCAAATAGCTTCACGTTGGTTAAATCCATGACTTGTTCAATGGCTCAAATAATTCATTGTTAGGGAATAGATTTTTGATAGAGAAAAATTTAATGGTTTATTATAAATGTCAACCACAGTACCTTTCGAAGTCAGTTATATTTTTCGGCTGTCCTGCTTTACCCTCAAATAATTGTTCAACCTTTGACTGTTTTATTTTAAATATTTCATCAACCAGCTCTGTTGATTCTGCTTGCATTACTTGTTCATGATTTAAAGTAGTAACTCGTTTGGAGTTAACAGAACTTTAAAATATTTTCATTACATCACGCAGCGGGATACAAATCGCCTCTCTGACACATGCATACAAGGTCGAATGGTAAAGATAATCAATTTTAGATTTTTTTACAATATACTTTCGTTTTGTTATACGTCAAAATCGCTCGATACAACCAACAAGGTATCAATACAAAATCAGGATTATTTTATAAACCCTGAAATTTTGTCGTTTAGTTTTACTCAAAGAACTCCACTGCCTTTTGCAAAAAATCGAAACTATGATAATTAATATTGCATTGATTCCATGTTTTTGTATGTAAGTTCCAGGAAATTTAATGAAACTTTGTGTAATAAATTTTTTCATTAATTTCTGCTTTGCAGCAGTACAATCTGTTTTGAGAGAAATATAATAATTATATTTGTATATACTTTTGAAATAATAACTCACTTGAGCAATAAATGAAAGTCATGCAATACAGAAACTTTGCAGCAATACTTCCCCAATTCTAATTAATATTGCAAAAATTTCTTAGTACACAGAACATGTGATTGAATATTTTGTAATAGCTATGAAATATGCAATAAGTAGATATAATTTAATGGTATAGGAAGAGTGATATATACAAATGATATGCTCAGTTAGCAAGTAAAATCAACTGTGGGATTCGTTTTTATTAAAAAATAGATAGGCGACCATTACCCTGGCATCAATTGGCACGTATACGATACATTACGCAATTGCAATTTTCCAATAAAATGTCAAAATTTCTGTGATTTTCCTGCTAACGTGAGATTTTTATTCTCTTATCAACTTTTTTATCTGCTGTGATTATTACACTCAGGGTTACGTTCAAGTTCAAGTACGACTTGACAAGTTCAAGGACGTATCATGTTCAAGTCGAGTCAAGTACCACCCGAAATTTGCGAACTTGAAATTTTGAGATAAAGTCGTACCTAAGTACTTATTTATGTAAGCTAGGTTCAGCCTATTCACGGGGTTATTATTCCTGTCGAGAAGAATAATGTTTGCTTATTTTAATTATTGGAGTTAAATCTAAAATTCAAGGAACGCAGGCTTAACAAGCTGCTGTTTCTAATTTCACAGGCAAGAACAAATGAACTGCCGTGCTTCGTTATTTGGGAACAGTGGAAAGCAGAGTGGTAGGTTGAAGCAACTTAATTAAGACAATATGTGCTCTCGGAATATTAGTTGTCTAATTAAAAACCACATTTATTTTAACAAAAATCAGGAAAGACAAAAATTCATTAATAAAACTTGAGATTTTCTCAGAAATGCCAACTGAACTCAACGAACGATGGCAACAAACCTGAACTGCCACTAACGTGTGCAGTTCAGACGCAGAGACCTTGCACAATGGTTCTTTTAAGTAGTTTGAAATTTTTTTGGTGAGGACACAAGCACCACGCAAACTACTCATAATCTTGTCCTGCATTCGTTAGTGAGACCCAAAGTGTTGGCCTTGAATATTCAATTTTATTAGGAAACTTGATTAATCAAGTTCAAGTGTTGACACGTTTTTGAAATAATTTTTTAAGTTCAAGTCAACTTGTCTAAAATATCCGTACTTAAACGCAGCTCTGGCTGCACTTCAATTTTACTGCATGCTCCCTGCATTCTGCTAAATTTGTGTTTTTTTAATTTTGAGCATATATTTTTTTCTTTATCACTTTACGGATTACAGTATCAATTTATTGTAAAATTCATGGTAATTTCCTCTCCATGAACTTCTAAAATACAGAATTTGAATGAAGCAAAAAATGCACATTCCTGGAATATTCAAGACTTTTTTATTTTTTATTTTGAACGGATGTCTGACAAATATTATTTTTTGTTGATTAGATTTGGGATTACAGTATTAATTAAACATTTATAATAATTAATTATAATAATAATTAAATTTAACTATAATAATAATTAAATTTATAATAATTGAAAGCATTTCCTCCCAAAGGAGTATAAAAATATAATTCTGCTGACGAGAGAGACCTGCAAGCTTTGTTTGGCACTGCAAATATATTTCAACCCAACTATGAAGTTCTCTTTGGCCTTCCTGTTTGTTACGTTCCTCGCAATTATTGGAATTGCGGCAGGTAAGATTTGTTGCAAACAATTCTAGTCAATGTTCTTAATTTTCTTATATTAATTTTTAGGGACAGGAAACTGAGTAATGCATCTACCAGAGCTCTGCTTTGAAACTTGGCTCCAACAGGGGCCAATTTCACTCGAGTTAAAAACCTAATTTTCGTATTACCAATGTTAATTTGTTCCCCATTTCCTGAAGGTTATTGTGGAAACTGCAAAATATAAAAATTTATATATAATATATATTAACAGGTTGTAGCCATCACAGGGATGCGCATCATCCGGAGCCAACTGAGGGTCCTTCGGATCCAATGAAGACTATGACTCCTTCCCGTTTTCCTCCAAAGGACAACGATACATTCTCACGTTTGGGATAGTTTAAAATCCCTCAAGATATCCACTCAATAAAGAAGCGCAATGAAAGTTCTACACAAGACACGATTTGGTGAACTGTGTTCTTTTATAGCCAGAAATGAAATTGGTATTAAAGATTCCCAAATTACAGACATCATATACTTATAGCACATACTGATGATTCTACTATTATCTAATTTAAAAATTCTACACCAAGATTTCAGACATTTCATTTTGTCAATACTTGAAAACCTTTTGAATTTGTGAGAAATTTCATATTTCATCCTAATAAAAATTCGCAATCTGGACCATTATCTGAATTACTTTGCTAAAATTGATTTTCGAAATGTTATTATTCTAAAATAATAAATTTTACCAAGCTGGAATAAAACTACAAAGATTATCAATATTTGATGCGTTGAAGGACCGCTTGAAATGCATAGGTTAATAATTGTAAATGTAAATATCAATAGCTCAAGACACTCGGGGTATAACAAACATTGTCCACGCTGATAGGCACATACATATCTACATATGTGTCTATATTTCCTGAGTTTGTAATTTTGGTTCGAAATTTTGCAATATTTATCTCATTACCCGTGAAGAAATTTACTAAGGTTTACTGGTGCCTGGATTTTACTGAAGAGGCTTGTAGGCAAAATAGGGTGCAAGAATATACACCTCAAGCCAGCTAGGCTACAAAATAGATACGCTCAGCGGTCGTGAAATTGCAGGCATATTTATATGTATATGTTACTGAAGCATAAAATTTTTAATTAATGGGATATGGTTACATAAAAATAAAAAATATTCTACAGCTCAGCCATGCAGTTACTATGTTTTCTGGTGTGTATCAAGAGTGAAAATGTTGTGCCATTTCGACTTCATATTCGTTGAAACCTCATCGAAATTAATATTTGGACATATTCGGTAAAGTGGAAAGGTTGTATCGACCATTTGATTAAATATTTACATTTGAACGCAATTCGTAAGTCGCATGCAAAAATGAATGCAAACGATAAAAACTAAAGCTGAAGAAATGTTTTTTTAAAGCGATCAGTTTTTTTTGTTCCTGTTGAAGATTCCCTAATTTACAAACTTCATAGACAGGAATTTATTGATGAACCAATAATAATTTTTTAAAATGTATAAACCATGAAATCTGTCATTTCAAATTATCAAAGATTCAAAACCGTTTGAATTTGCAAAAATTGCAAGAATATTTCATTCTCATACAAAACTTTACGAAAACGTTTTGCTACAAGTTTAAAAAAAATAAAATTCTACTATAGTAAATTTCACGAAATTAAAATGTAACTAGAGTGATTTCCATCCTTTGGTTATAGTTGTACGACCGTTTAAAAAGCAAAGGTTACTAAATGTAAATGGAAATATAGTTAACTATTTAGAGAGTTCACAAACATTTTCCACGCTGTTATTGCACTAACGTTGTACCGATGAGACACCAACTTGCAAATCTCCCTTCGTATTGAAACAAATTCTGTCCGATTCGATTATTTAAAAGACCTCGTTGCAGAAGATACACTGACATCATATATTTATGTACGACCTTTTACCTGGTTTTAAATTTCGAAGAAAAATGCTGTTATTTAATCCTCTTGTCTAAATGATTTAAAAGCAAAAATATTATTGTGTGCTCCAAAAACCGTACAGAAAAGAACTGTTCTTGAGCTCCCGAAGGCTATAGTGATTGGAAAAATGTTAATGCACCTGAATGCGATCCAATTGAAGTTTTTGATTATTCGTCAATCCATTAATTCAATCCAAATTTTTGGGATTCAAATGCAGAATGCGCTAATACAAATCCAAATTTCTATTTCTTTCATCCGTTAATCTAATTCATTTTTATGAATTTTGTTGACTCTCCATTTATTTAAAAGCTAATTATTAGATTTTTATTATTACAGATAATCCTTTAATCCAATGCAACCAGTTATCTAAATAAATTTATCATCCCTGATGTTAATCAACTTAAATAAATTCAATGCAGTCAATGCAATATGGATATCCTACTGCAATAATTGCGTAATTCTGATTTTATTCTTGCATTAATAAATAAGAAAATTCAAAAATATTCATATTATTTTCATATTCGAAAAAAAATTCATTGTAATCATTTTAGAGAGTAAAATTTAGAAGTGACGTGCTCTAATACAAAATAAATTTAAAGGCCTGAAATATTTTTTTAAAACATTCGTTCTCGATGCTCCACTGAGATAAAATTTTCGTACCAGATATATTACCCCGGTTTGATTATTTTCCAAGAAAATTCCAATCCCATGGTGATTTTCCCGCTTCCGTGAGATTTTGCTTATCTTCTTGTCACCATATTTACTTTGCCCAATTGAATTTTTACATAATGAAATTATGCCAGCAGTATGCTAAGTTGTATGATGTTTGATTTTTTTACAAGTATCTGATAAATATTAATTCTTCTCAGATGAATGCATCAGATTGCGGTATGAATCCAGGATCAGCATGTAAAAATTACAAACAATATCTCTCTAAGGAGTATATAAGGGGCCATTCAAGTAATTCATAACGCAAAATTGGCCAAATTTTCACCCCCACCCACATGGTGTAACGTTAGGGTAACGCTGACTAAACTACCACCTACCCGACATAACGCGTTACATGTTTTTTTAATGCTGCTTTAGCAAATGCATGAGATTAAATTCTGTTTAAAGAATACGATTTATCCGGTAACACTAGGTTTATTCAATTTGTGGCTTCAGCCTCACATTCAACAAATGGACTTTTTAACCAGTCAGGAATACTTTCAATAACTTCAATGTCACTGTCTTCATCATCACTGTCTGCATACCCCTGTACAACACATTCAATAATGTCCTCAATGTGACTTGCTGATGCTTTGTGGCATGACTTCTTATGGGCGAGCATAGCCTTCTTTGAGCAAAAATAAACTTGACATACGCAACATGACCGTTCTTGTAATTTATCTTTCACCGATGGACAATAATAATCGAACGGTAATACATGGCTGCTGTTGAACCTTGGTTCCAACTTTCGAAAGGCTAGCCGCTTAAACAAATCAAAGAAGGTACCTTCTTCAATTGTCCCTGGATTGCAACTGCGAAGCCCACAGCTTGATTTAATAAAGGCAACAGGACCAGGCATAAAAGAGCCACCCAAAAGTGTCTTCACATTGGTTTTCGGAGAAGAGCAGCAGCTAGTATTGTCACACTTTATTATCTGTAGCAAGTACTGAGATTGACGCACATGTTTGACGAACCAATCTTCTGATGGACGAGGTACCTCATTGAGCATACCAACGGGTTCGATATACCTGGCAAGAACTTCGAAATTATCAATCATTGTGTTGTTCCAAATTTCCGATAAAACATTCCCCGCTTTATTGAAGTTTCTAATCTCGAGATCCTTATCAACAGTTTTCACTCCTTGTAAGTGAGATCCGAAACTGTCATGAGGTAGAACGACTCCGGAAAGATCTTTGGATAAGGTGGCCATTCTTCGCTCAACCGGATTATAAGCTGACTGTCCAGGTGCGTAGCAGGCAACAAACAAAGCATCAAAATTAAACCCTTTGAAGTGGTTAACCATATTATAGAGGGTACCCTCAAATCTTGGATTTTCGTCTGGTCCGCCATCAGTGAGTACTAGTACGACTGGCTTAGGAGATCCCATGAATTGACTAGTTGTTTGGAAGTTACTTAGGGTAAAAAGTTCACGCAAATCAGCTGCGTGCGAGGCAGCACAGCTTTTGTCATGTTTTCCAGAACGAATAGCTATGTAGGTTGGCCCAGAATATCCGTTTCCACAATGAAGCAGCAATCCTGCATAAACCGACGGAATCAACTTGTGTCTCGTGCTTTTCGGGAAATCGTGATCCTGCAGTTTGATCTTATAATCGAGATGCATTAGAATTGGAGCCTGCTTGGCAGCAGCTGTTATTCCCAAGGGTACCCTTGCCTAGAAACACAATTGTATACTTTAATCTGAAAAACAAAATTATTACATTCGAAATATTGAATACATTTAAAATTACTTTGTCATCCTGACTTAAAGCAAAAACCGCATCTGGTCCCAAAACATCTGCGAGATTCTTCAAGTACTTCACTGTGGCAGCGCAAAAGTGAGAGTCCATGTGTGCCGATCGAGCATCATTTGTAGCCTTTATTAACTTCACCGGGACCGTGGTTTTATGACGCTGCCCCTCGCGGGTATCTGACCTTCTTGGAAGCAACCTTAAATATACTGCAGACCGCGAAAGATTAAAACCTGAAAAACAAATAACTTCGTCAGGTCACTTCAACTTAAGTCAGGTACCTGATAAATTAATCTATTAAAAGAAAATACAACATTTTACCAAAATCTATTAGAGCCTTCTGCAGATCGTCTAGAGTACTACACGACCGCAACATGTCAGTCCGACGACGTTCATGGGCACTTGCAAATGGAGAAACAATATCCACAATCGTTTTAAGCAGCAACGGTTGCTTTTCTGTCAATGACGGCTGTCCTCGGGTACCCGGGTGTTCACCCACTTTGGCAATTATTCTATCATAAACGTCCGGTTCAGATTCCTTAAGATTATTTAAAGCTTGTTTACGCTTCTCTCGAAATCGCTGTTGTCTTAGCTGGGTAAGCTGAAGCTTTTTAAGGTGGATCTCCTCTTTCTTCATACACTCCACACACTCGGATAGTTGTTTTATTTGCTCATCGGTTGCCATCCCCGCCGTTTTTACAGCTTTAAGTCCGATGACTTTGGTATTTAACGAATCAATCTTTTTCCTGATCTCGTCTTGCACCTTGGTCTCACAAAGTTTTGGTCGCTTTGCATCACCTTTACGAAGCAAAAGAGGACATTTAGTTTGTGGGTACCCACTAATACGTACATTTTCAGTTTTAAAGAAATCCTAAATAAACATAGTTACATGATTCAGCTTCAGGCGCATTCTCTGCTGCTCCCGATGTGACTTGTTTGGATTCTCCGGTGCTTGGTATTAAATTCAATACAATTTTTGATACCTTACTTGGTGCATTCAAAGGCACCTTTGGATTACCAAAGAAGTCATAAACCGATTTCTGGCGTCTTTTGAACTTTGAATTTAGTTCCTCGATCTTTGATTTGATTAGGTTTGCATCGAACTTGTTGGCATTCCAAAATTTATCGATTTCTAATTTTCTCAGCTGACCTATATATTCATAAAAACTTAACTTATTTTGGGTACCCAAATCTCATTTCAGTCAATATAAGTTCAAACGATTGTAGTTCATTACTAGAACTGATTTTAGTTTACCTGTGACACCACTATCCACTTTATGCCAAATGTCGAACAATGATTCATACAAAACTCTATCTGCCTTTATTTTGGGGGAAATGGAATAAGCCATTATTGACTATTATTTAAGAATAAATTGTTCACGTTCCGCATGCTTCGATGAAAAATGCTGGTGGTGCTAAATGAATTCCATGAATGGAATAACAATCGGCTATGACTAACACTCATGGACGATTTAATGTGGGTACCCACAGATGGAGCTTGCTGCAACCACAGATTTTTAAGTCTGAATTACAAATTGTTGAGCGTGTTAAAAGGACTTTTGACGTCTAACTGAGAGCACTGCTTTGACAACTTCCGTCCAGACGCATTTCTCAACAATCATTCCACAATTAAATTCCAAGTCATTTAATTTAATAATTTTTAAACGATTTGTATTTAATTAATTAATTCAATTAACAATTAACCGAAATATTGTTACAAAAATTGTACACATTGTAAAAGGATGCACATAATGAAATAGTACAAAATGAAATAATGAATAATTATTAGAAATTAACTAATGGAGACCATTCGCAGCGTAAATCTTTCTCCGCAATTTCCTCAAACGATCCTCGGGTACCCGAGGATCAAAGGGTATTGGACATGATATGCTTCCATCATTTGCGTGATAAGGGCTAGCACAGGTCCAGCAAAATTTACCAAAATGTATAAACGCAAAAATGGTTTGAACTTCGTTTCTGGTCAACTCATTCACGTTCCATTCAATTCGCTGCAAAAAGTCTCGCAGAACTTCTCCGGCTTCCCCACGAATTTCGGTCAGGGAAGTAATCTCTTCCGGTGAAGCGAACCTGGTACCAGGCGTAACTCCAGAAATTCTGGAAAACAAATATAATTTGTAAGTGCTGTTATTTTGTTGAGCTCATTTACATTTTGTCCCAAAAATGCCCAAACGAATTTTATTTTATATTTTTATTCTGAGTCTACTTTACTGTACCTTAGAAAGCAATTGTTGGTACAATCCAGAGTCCCATGTTCAGGACTTTCACAGTTCATACATTTGCTGTCAATGTTAACCATAATCCCATTCCTAACTCTGGGGTACCCCAAAAGTGGGTCTTGTGGCAAGTCAGCAAACACATTGTTTAATCCTTCGATGACAGTACCTTGAGCATTAACCAATTCCGTTAGACCTTTCACTTCCTCTTGAAGTCTTTCATTTTGAAGAGTCAATTTGGCCATTTTAGCTGTGATTTCGTCGACTTCATCATCATCCCTTACATCCAAATACAAAGGTACTTCAGAATTTAGGGGTACCCCGTGTCTGCATACAGGACATCTAATATAAAACAAAATTTTGTCGTATTAAAATAAGAACCCGAAGAATAGAACCCGTTAAACAAAAATAAGTAAATTACACGCAGTAATTTACACATAATTATTGCAACTTAAAAATAGTATTATTGATAACACCGTTTAGAGTAGTGATCGGACTGGTTCAGTTTGATTTAAAAAAATCAATTCATGTCAGGTAGTGTCGGACCATTTCAGTTCATAACCCAAAAATTGGCAGCTAGTAAAAATTCACTGGTACTATCCGTGGGGGTTTACTAATTTCTGGGTTTTATTTTTAAATAAAACTGCTGCTATTTTTACCTTCAAAAATAAGTAATTACGCCACAGTCACCTCAATCCCAATTACTCATTTACTAATGTTTTCCTATATGGCTGAATTAAAAACAGATTTGAGAGAGGTCATAAAACAAGTATAAATAACCAAATAAAAAAGCCTACTTAGGAAAGCCAAGTCTCATTTAATTTATAGAGTTTTAGGAAGAGTCCAAGGAACTTGTCTCGTGTAAACTAAATCTCCCTTAGTCAAAACCAAGACTCAGACCTAATCTATATACCCCACCCCAACTCACCAAAGTAAAAAAAGCGATTATGTAGTTGATTCCTACGACAGGAGTTTTTAAATATATCCCTATATCTACATACTAATATAGAGCTCCAACTTCCAGGAGCAGTAGTTAACACCGTAATCTAAGTAAGTCAAAGAAATTTGAATAATATATACGTAAATAAACATATATTACATACTAATCCCGAGAACATATTCCATAGTTCCCATAAAATATATTTAATTAAGTACGTAGACAGGAACAGAGGTCTCTGCGAAGGTATGTGTGTGGAATTTTAAAAAGAAATAAATCATTCATCTCACTCTTTACACAAAAACACACCATCAAGAGAAGAGAGTTCCATTCCAAAATAAATAAATACAAGTTATCTAAATCTTAAATTTAACCCTCATTTAAATACATGTGCAATTTTTTGATCTCAACCAAAACTCTTCCTCACTCCTTTCAGCCGGACGATCTTCTCCCAGCCCCAACAGTCACTCTCTCATCCTTTCCCAATTCAATACATCCATATCATCCTGTCAAATATAAGGTTCCAATATAAGGTTCCCCATTAAAATTCCTTCCTCTCCATTTCCATTCCGAATTCTTCCTTCTCATTCATTCCCCACTGATATTCCGTCCATTTCGTAAACCCTAAATAGGAACATTAACGAATCATTTGAATTGCAGTCCACATCCTGCGGTTCAATTCAATTCACGCGAGTGAACTGAACCGCCTTGTTCAATTCATCAAGAAGTAAACTGAGTTGAAATAAAATTGAACGGAACGGAATTGAATTAAATTGAAAATTTTGGCTCTAAACTGAATTGGTCCGACCACCAGTTTAGAACCACAGCTTTTCTTACATTTTAAATTAATTTCAGCCTGCATTTCAACATCATTATAATAATTCACAAATCTTACCTTCTTGGGTCGGATCTCTCCCGTGGTAGCGATTCGGCATTTATACTTTCAATTGCTTGGAAAAATGAAGTCAGACAGAATTTATGAAGTAAATGTCCACAGCTTAAAGCTACAGCGTGATAATCCCTTCCTTGATCCCCCTCCGGGGTACCCCGAAGGGGTTCGAAACATGCTCCGCAAGCAATAAATTGTGCCATTTAAAATTTTCGAATTATAGACAAAATTCTATAAATGGTGCACAATACTTGAAATCTTTAAGGCGAATTTGGCTTTTCCCTGGACAAATGCTTTCAAGGATATATGTGCAAAATCGTATATGTATGAAAATCACGTTACGTGTGTCTATAAATAGGACCAACAACGCTTTGTAAACTTCGATGCTTTGAAAACGAGTCATTTAATTTTCAGAGGTAAGAAGGATCATCAAAACATTGCGTTACGTACCAAGGAGAATTACGACCCCCCGATGCACGTAACTAAGCATAACGTTAGTTTGTAAGGCCACCCACTACCCGTGCGTTATGAATTACTTGAACGGCCCCTAAGAACGGATTTTGCAGATGGAAATCCAGTACATTTTGTTTCGTTTTGTCTACATTTTCAAGACTAGCAATGAAATTCCCCGTGACCGCCCTTTTCGCGACTTTGTTCGCCTTAATTTGCATTGTGGCAGGTAAGATTTGTTTCAAAAATTCTTAGAAAATAAGTTGTATTTATTTTATTAATTGCAATTCAAAAGAAATTGATTATTCTTCGAAACCAAGTTTGGTCTTGAAAATTGGCTCACAACGAATTTAATTTCGTTCGAGCTAATGAAGGTTTTATTTTGCATTACCAATTCTAATATTTTTATACTTCTTTGAAGGTCAATAGAGAAAACAAACAAAATAAAGAAATGCAATGATGTTATATTAACAGGTTGTGGGCCTAGACACGACGAGTCGTCATCAGAGGAGTACGATTATCGTTAACGTTTCACTCGAGGACAGGGAAACAATTTGGTGTTGAAGAATAGTAAATCCCATACAGTCAAGTCCAGCACGTGTATCAGTAACTCAAAATTCTTTCAAAAATGAATTTTATGAATTTTTTTACAACGTCTTTGTGAATTGATAGTTTCACAGCATACGCAAAAAAATTTTACTCAGTCAAAACCTGTTACGAAATCGTTTTGTTGAAAATATATTGTGAAGTCAAATTAAAAAATAAACCCTTTACAAACTAAGTAAAATCGAGACATATGTTTCTTCGGAATTTTATTCTTGGACATAAATATCGAAATGTACAAAGCATTTACAGAATATAAAAGAAATAGTAGCAAGTGGTTCGTTTAGACCTGTACGGTTAGGATAATCGTTTCGTAAACAATCCTCACCTGATTTAAAGCTTAACAATATCCTTAGCCACTGCGCCTTCAATGTTGAAACAGGCCGGCTTGATCAATCCTTTAGCAAAACTACGGGGTGAGGAGGACATTTTGAAAAACTTGCTTTGCGCCATCTATCAATTAACTTCATTGTCCTCTGCAGAGATTTGCTTATTGACGTTTTAAACGATTTGAATGTTCTTCCTACGTATGCCTTCCATGAGGCTTGTTCTTGGATATTCCTCTGCTGAATCACACAAAATCTGGAAATTGCAATATGTATAACAAGTTATGAACCACTGTGATAATTAGGATATTAATATGTATAGGTACATAATATGTCCACCACTTTGTACGCGAAACTTTTACGTAAATATCTGAAGCTTCATTATTAATGAGTATATTTATTAGGTTTGATGGTTAACATTTTTAACCTATAAAATTTCAATTCTAAATCAATGTTTTTTTAATTTACCTGTTTAATTATTTATGAACAGGTCATGAATTCTGAAAATAATGTGGCTTGTTTAAGCTCGCACGTAATTAAACTCAAGTAATATTAACGAAAAAGGAAATCCTCATCGCTGTAAGCAATGCGAAGCATGGAGTGAACGCGAAAGAGTTCACCCTGTCGGTTACCTGCTAAACATACGCTGCCTGAGAGTTCGGATATTTGTAAGCCTTCTTTAAAAACATATTTTCTTCTAAAATAAGTCAAAAAGCTTAAAAACAGACACAAATTGGTAATCTTTATTGGTTCTTCCAATGCTGGAAATTATTTTAACTGGAAAGATTCTGAAAAAATCCTACCCCATATTTTTTTGGTCCAAGATTTGCATCATTCCAAAATAGAAACAATCGTCTACCAGATTCATGCCTAGCATTCATTACCTTCATTGGAGCAACTATAGGTTGTCAATCTCATATTTAATCCTAATAAAAATTCACAAATTGAACCATTATCTAAATAAATATGCTAAAATTGCATTTTGACATAAATAGATAGGTAGGTATTTATTCAGGTCGATTTTTTTGGACTTGGCCCTTACAACCTTTTAGAGCTTTTACAAGAATTATTGAAGTGTAGGGAAACTTTTCCCCACCCATAGTTATCTATATAAAATAAAATAAAGTAAAATAACTTTGTTTAGCATCATTTATTCACAATCATACATATGGTTTAAATACAGCTGTCTAATCTTAGTTGCATAGCACCAGAAAGCATACATATTTACATAGTCCTGATGTGTTGAGTGTTGCTTAAACATAGCTGTTACGAAGTTTGTTTCTGTTGCAGTTTCTGATATTTTGACGTAAATACTAGGTTCATAAATGTGACAATGTTTTAATGAAACTGCAAACATTATCAATATTTGATACATTGAAGGACCAAGGTGTGCGGCTATCCTGCTACTGAAGCATGTAATTTTCATTTAATGGCATAAGGAACGGGTAGCACAAAAGTTAAAAAATATTCTACTGAGTCTTGCAGATTCTGTTTTCTTGTGAGTATCAAGAGTGAAAACTGTGCAATTTCAACATGATATTCGTTGAAACCTCATGGAAATTAAAATTTCGACATATTCGGTAAACTGGAAAAGCTGTATCGACCATTTGATTGAATATTTATGTTTGAAAGCAATTCGCATTTCAAACAGGAGTTCATGCGAGATAATTTGACAGTCAGCTAATATATTTCCATTGTCTCAATTGAATTGTTTTATTGACATTGGAAAATCTTTCTTGTTTTAATTTGTATTTGTGAATCTTTAAGTGCAACATCCCTTTTCAACAGAGTTGTAAAACTTCGGCATGATCTCCAGCGTGATCTTAGAAACTTCGGCCAAGGTGTCTAAACTCAAACTATTTTATTCAATCCCGTTGACTTGAAGCAGGGGTTTTAATTAGAGAGCCATAGAATGCTCTTCAGTAGTCTGTTGGTAAAGAAAAGGGTATAATTTATTGTTGAATATGTTGAGCTTATTTGTCAATGAAATGTAGCCTTATATGAAGGCATGGTGTTCTCTCTATAAGAAGGATATAGGATAGGCTGATTGGCTGATCTATTCGGCCTTTTAAATGTATAGGCATATATGTTGGCACGGTCCTAATATTAAATATAGGAACGATATAGGGTAGGTTATGTCATTGGGACACCTTTTTAGCGAACATATAGATACATAAGGAAAAAAATTCCAAAATTTGGTTCGTCTCTTCGTGAGATAAATCAAATTAAGGTACGTCGATTGAAAACACCCAGTAGTTTTTGCCCACCCAGCTAAAATTGTCCAAACTACCTGATTTCATGCCACATTTTTGAGCATCATAAGCAAGGGTGGCTTTGTAATTTTTTAAATTTCTTGTGGTAATAGAAAAATTGGATTTTGGGCATCAAAAATAAATCACAGCTTAGATTAAGTATATTCAGAAAATTTGTGAAGATAAAAGTCCCGTAGATATATACAAATATAAATACATCATTGACAGGCGGTTTGAATTATTTTCTTTTGAAATGTATTTTTTAGTGGGTGTTTAGTAAAAATCTCAAAAGCTATAAATGGCAACGGGATTTTCGATAGTAGGTGAAGTTGAATTCTATGCTCAATTTTTTGTCCTGTAACGTAAACCTTGAAAATCCCATACATACTTGAACCCTGCTATCTATAGGACTGAAAATTTCAAACTAACAAGCACACAAAATTAACTGTACGCTGCGGATTCAAATAAGATTTTGTGAGTGTGTAGCTACATGGCCCAATGTTCCTGCACACAGATATAAACTTTTCTTGGATAGGCGCACACCTTTGTTTCGCTACAAGAATCGCAGTTTAGAAACTGGCATGTCTAATAAATTCTTACATTGGTTTTTCCAACGGGTCACACAGAAAAACATTAAAAATTTTGTTTGGTGCCAATCAGATTCTGAATGGATCAAAGAGTCTGCAATTACCCAATTTTTCCCCCTTGATAAGTGATTACAATATTAAAATTGGAATTGATTGAACATGCCAATGTTGAGATAGAGATGTATGAACTATAGCAATCACCTTATATAGCGTTTATGCTGTCTTACATCCCGCGGAATATATGTGATTTCGATGTCTTTACGTATTCAAAATTGAAGGCGCAGTGCATGGTTAAGGATATTGCTAAGCTTTAAATCAGGTGAGCGTTGTTTACGAAACGATTATCTTAGCCGTATAGGTATACACAAGTCACTCACTACTATTATTTTTAAAATTAATAAAAATGGATGTTTTTAACGGATTAAGGAGAAATTGAAATTCCGACTTGTAATAGCGCATTATGCAATTGAACCCTCAAAATTAGGATTGGTTTAATGCAATGACGAATAATCTAAATGCATCAATTGGATGAGCGGTTTGGCAAAGTCGGATTTGAAAAGTTGTTGTCGATTAACGTATATGTGGGTCAAAGTAAATTAAGAATATATGCATTACAATGACAGATTGGCCCTAAAAATTCGATATATATTATTGAGCTAACGCGTTGACAGAAAATGTTTCTGTTCAAGAAAAGTTCTCTTCTGTACGGTTTTTGGACTACTAAATAATATTTTTGCTTTTCATCTATCGACGTCCGAGACCAGTCTTTCTTGTCAATTGCAAGTTAACCGAAACTACTAACTGAACTTGCAAGTTCGGTTCAAATGCGGTGATTTCGCACCAGGAAATTGCAATTTTTAGATCAAGTTCAATTTCTGTCTACTTAAGTTGCCCTTACGAAAGAATTAAATAACCTCAATTAATTTATAAGCGCATCTTTAATTGCACGAAATTCAATTGCAATCAAGTCAAAACCCTGTGAAATAAGATCACTAAACTAAAAGTCGCCGTTTGCTTAACAAGTTTCCTTAAAACAAATGTGAAGATCCCGACAACAAAAATGGTAAACGAATTTAAAAATCCACGTAGAACAAAGCATTTGAACAAAGAGCCACTTCCGTTTGAGATATTTCATACCAAAAATGTTTTCCCTGGAACGAATCTTCCAGTCCTTCAGCAAAAATCCAATTCCTGCAGTCGGCCAGAAAAAGAAATCTCATCATTTTTCTTGGAAATTAAAAACCAGGTAAAAGGTCGTACATAAATATTTGATGTTAATGTATCTTTTGCAATAAGTGCTTTTAAATAATCGAATCGGAAAGCATTTTTTTTAATTGAGTGCTTTTAAATAATGACTTATACATGGCTTACACATAATTTAAAATTATTAATGGTTCATCTACATTTCCGACATACATATACATAAAGTCGGTAATTAGGGAACCTTCAACACCCATTTGTTTTCTGGCAACAAAAGTTTAAAGTTTATCAAAATAAATATTGAATTGAAGCCATTTCAAACTAAAACCGACATGGGGCCAAAAATTCGAAAACTTATTTTCAGGGAAAGTATGACATCCAAAAACAACTCTAAATTTTGTATGTATTATCGCATCCGTCTTGATATTCATTACAAGCTATTAAATATTTCTAATATACAAAACTAATTCTCAAGGAATTACAAAATCCTTGCAAAATATTTACAGGAACGAAAAAAACTGACCGCTTTAAACATTTGTTCGGAAACCAACATTTTTTCAGCTTTAGTTTTGATCGTGTGCATTTATTTTCATTTTTGATCGACAAAAATAATATTACAGATCTTGCAAAGATAGTGCAAATTTAAAGTCATATATCTACTAATCCTAGCAGACAAGACGAAATTAGAGATGTGATATTTCTTTGCGTAGGGACTATCTGTGTTTTTACAGAAAATAAATGTTCTTGAGCTCCCGATGCACCTGAACACGATCCAATTAAAGTTTTTGAATTATTCGTGAATCCCTTAATCCAATCGAAATTTTTGGGATTCAATTACATAATGCGCTATTACAAGTCAAAATTTCAGTTTCTCGTTAATCCGTTAATGCAATAAATTTTTATGAATTTTAATGTCTCTGCATTGATTCCAACTGTAACTATTAGATTTTTATTAATAATCCCTTAATCCAATACAACCAGTTATCTAAATAAATTATTCATCCCTGCTAATTCCCGACTAAAATAAATTCAATGCAGTCGTTGCAATATGGATATTATACTGCAATAATTGCATAATTTTGATTTTATTCTTGCAGTAATTGTTTAGAAAATTCAAAAATAAGCATATGAGTTTCTTATATGGAAAAAAATCATTTGAATCAGTTTTGAGAGTAAAATTTAGAAGCGACATGCTCCATTACAAAATAAACTTAAAGGTCTGAAATATTTTTTTAAACATTCGTTCTAGATGATCCACTGAGATAAAATTTTCGTACCAGACATGTTACCCCGATTTGCTAATTTTCCAAGAAAATTCCAATTCTATGTTGAATTTCCTGCTTCCGTGAGTTTTTGCTTATCTTCTTGTCACCATATTTACTTTGCCCCATTGAATTTTTATAGAATGAAATTATTCCAGCAAAATGCTAAGTTGTATGATTCTTGATTTTTTTACAAGTATCGGATGAATATTAATTCTTCTCAGATGAATGTTTTCAGATTGCGTTATAAATCAAAGATAAACATAAAAATCACCAACATTTCCTCTCTAAGGACTATATAAGAACTGAATTTGCAGATGGAAATCCAAGACATTTTGTTCCCTTTTGTTTACATTTTTGAGACTAGCAATGAAACTCCACGTGACCATCCTTTTCGCGACTTTGTTCGCCTTTATTTGCATTGTGGCAGGTAAGATTTACTTCAAACATTTTTAGAAAATTAGTTGAATTTATTGTAGTATTTTAATTTATAAACGAAAATTGGATATTCATCAAAAACCAGGCTTTGATTTTTTTGTGCTCCTTTTAGGGCATTACAGGAATTAGTCAGTAAACCAAAAATATATAGTATTACAATGATATGTTATGTTAACAGGTTGTGGACCTAGAGACGACGAGCCGCCCCCAGCCGTGACGGAATATACTCACCCTCATGATTGATAGCTCTGAAGAGATTTAGTTAACTGGCTTCTTTTGTGACAGAAAAGTAATATGGTGTCAAAGAATCGTAAATTCCAATCCTTTATTATATTCCTTCCTCCAATTAAAATCCTTCAAACATAATTTTCTATTGACATTCATTGAGTTTGTTCATATGGTTATATTATTAAGGTCAGGATGAGGTCACTCCATTTGAGCAACATTCCAAACTTGATTACTTATGAATCGTGCTAAAAATGTAATTAATTGCATGAAATCAATTAATAAAAGTCTAAAATGTGATCCACTTAATGATTGAATAAGATAACCCGAAGGCTGATTATTTATTCAAAATGAAACTGAAAACGAAATGATAATTACTTCAACAATAACTTCAGAAACTTAAAATAGAACAAAAGGGGGAATCTCAGAGGATTCTAAAATCAAACAGAAAGGAATAACTCTCAGTCTAAGACTGAAGTTCGCAAATAAGATTTGCACACACTTTAACACTGTCGTGTGTGACTCATACATCATTTCATGAGATGAGACGCGTCCAAAAGTGGAGCGTGAGAAGTCCCTCGTCAGGGATTCTTTACTCTGCTCTAGACGCAGCTAGAGCTGACCTTTAACACTAAAAACAATTTTATTACATGACTAAAATCACTTCTTACAACTACACTTCTTACAACTATGTATTCATACCTTATATCCCGGGGTCCGGGAAAAACATTTTGTCCTCAAAATGTTTTTAATTTTATAATGAATAAAATATAAATGACCCAAATTATGTCAAAATGATACCATAATAAGTACTTGTAAAGTACAAACCTGCAAATGATAGAGTAGATAGTTACGGCAAGAGAAAAAGAGAGACAAAAGATTGGT
The DNA here is from genome assembly GCA_947179485.1 of Allacma fusca. NCBI lineage: Eukaryota > Metazoa > Arthropoda > Collembola > Symphypleona > Sminthuridae > Allacma > Allacma fusca. Next base: position 69,612,641 of record OX359245.1, read on the forward strand.
TTTGTATTTTTCATCTATACTTACACTTGATAATTTACAAGGAAAACATTATCAAGTTTGCCTCACAATTGAAAGCCACTTAAAACTATGACAATTTGATTAATTTCATAATTCTAAGCACTAAATACACTGATTAAAAATATTTTTAACATCACACTTTTATATACACAAGGCATTTTATTGATGAAAGTCAATAAGCATGGGGGAAGGTAACAACGGGAGCAGGATGCTGGGCGTTGTTATTATCTTCAGGAGTTGACACGAAGACGGCCTGCTGGAGGTGTCCGTGTTGACGCAAAGAAGTGCGGCGATAACGGTAACAACCGTAAATGATTAAAAGTAAACCAAAAAGAGTAAAGAAAACAATACCAGTTATGGAGAAAATTCTGAATTCCAGATTATAATCACCGGTGCCGAGGCCAACTTCAAGTTGAGGGGTTGGAATGACGGCAGGGATGACTGGAAGTTTCGAAGACTTCTCTTGTGCAGTCGGAGGGGCTGGAATAGCTTTGGTGGACTTTACGACGTCCTCAAAATTGAAAGTTTTAGGGTCGGCAATTAGCATGAGTTGGAGTAGCTTGAAATCTTGTATGGCTTGTTCCATGGGAGACAAGGTCACGTTAGGGCTGAAATTAACACTTTCACTCGCACTAGTAATATCTTCTTTGAGAAGTTGATGAGGAGGAAGATTTTGATTGAATGTATTGGAAGGTGAAGGCACAAAATCAAGCACTTTAGCAATTACGGGAGGAGCAAGCACAAAACCGGCTCCAAGAGCCATCACTTTTAATGCATTAGCACGCTTTTTCTTATTGATGTCAGTGATAAAAGGATTTGGGGCAACTTTCGAATAAAGTGTGTTAATACTTACTGACCTTTGGGGAGGAATCACTAACTTTTGGTTGGAAAGAGCCTGTTGTTTGTTCATTTTGGAGAGACTGAATCCATGTGTGAGGGATGGTAAGCTGTTCCATCCTCTGGGCGGGGGTAGTGGGGCCGCTCCGCTGGAGCAGATGAGGAAGAAAACACAGAGCGTGGAGAACTTTGTGAAGAGGCCACAAATTCTATTCGGTCGTTTAGCAGGAACTGTGGAGACATATGTGACCGAGTCGTCGGAGGAGTCCCCGGAAATTGGGATTCCTGGTGATGAGGCGGATTCTCCGAAGAGTGCGGAGGCCGGCTCATCGTGCTCGTTGTGGAAGAAACTGTCGTGGACGGAAGTCCCGAACGGAGCACTTCGAAAGAGGGAAGGCGATATGCAGGAGCCTCGTTCCGAATTGGATCGATTTGAGCGGGTCGGATTAATGATAGGTTTTTGAACTGACACTCGGGGTGAGTCACTTTTATGGTGGAAAAATCTTGGCACGCCGGAGGTACCGGGTTGGGGTGAATCTCTGGCGGAACTACTAAAAACTGAGCTCGCGAGTGACTCGGAGCTGACATTTGAATAGGCGGGCGACTGTGGCAATGATATTTCGCATTTGTTAGAGGACTCGAGGTAGGGAGCAACTTCCGTTGTTTCGGAACTGCCTTTAGATGCTCGAGCGTTGACTGGGTAAAAACTTCTATGTGGATTTGAGGATCCACGAAAATCACTGGAGTGGACAGAACAAATTCTGCTGGGGAATTCCTCATTTGGTGTAACAATTGTTTCCATGTTATAGCCTGGCGGTATGCTGCCGCACAATAAGCACCTCTCAATTGATCTATGAGCAAGGGCACAGCACTGGGTAACACAAGTCCCAGGGCGACGTGACGAAAAATTCTGGAGTAGATGGGAACTGAACAATCCGTTGCAGCAATTACTTGTCCAGTTGCATCCGAAAACTGAAGGGGAAAATGTTTTACAATACACTCGGCCACCGGACAATAAACTGGGATATTGGATGGAGTAGGGAGTGTAACCGAAGCTAACTGCGACCAAGGGTTCTCTCCTAATTTGAAAAATGGCCGGACTCCCAGCGTAGTCATAGGAGTCAGTTGGCCTTGGAGAGTCGGATATTGAGGGGGTATTGGAGAGTTGGGGAATGAAGAATTCATTACGATGCATGTGTAAAATGACACAGTGGGAAGGCAACAGTAAATATGGCAAATATTATACACGTTTGGCTTTATCAATCAATCGCTGAGACTTTCGCACCGGAAGTGGGAGTTTGGATGGAGACGAAACTTTGGGCAAAACTGGAACACGAGTCGCACTTTCAGAAGGTGATGATGGAGTGGAAATGTCACGAGAGTTGGAGGAGTGAAAATGACTGAGCCAAGAGTTAAATTCATCTTGGTCATCACTTGTGTATACATACTCAGTGTGTATTATACCATTACCTAAATCTAGACTTATAAGCTTGAGCTGTGAAAGATGAAACCGGACATTAGGTCGCAACCTTTGAGAAGGGAACGTTAAAACTAGCTCAGCATTATTATTCTTATCTATGCTCACAATTGTATAGGGGCCTATCCACCTACAGAGTAATTTATCGGAAAGACCAATTTTACGCTGTGGTAAGTAAAATCTAACGTGGGAGCCAACTTTATATTCAAAGGGTCTGTATTGCGCATCAAATTTTTCCTTGGCCTGAATTTGAGCTTTGCGAATTAATTGAGCAATTCGCTGATGCATAATTTTTACTTGATTCTGACTCAACTGAGTAATACTTAAAAGAGAATTAGGGATCGAGTTGAGCATGGGAGCTGGAGGCTGGCGCCCGAAAAATGCTTGGAAAGGGGAAATTTTTGTAACCGAATGCTCACTGGTATTGTAAGCAGCAATTACATATGGAACATATACGTCCCAATTATCTTGATTACCTGAAACAAACTTACTAAGCATTATTGCTAAAGTTTGGTTCACTCTTTTCACGGCTCCATGAGACCGGGGGTGAAAGGGCACACTAAAAATATGAGTAATGTTAAACTGTTGTGTTAATTTTTGCACAACTGCCGACTTAAATTCAGCGGGACCATCAGAAATTAATGTGGACATGCCTGGAAAAGTTAAAATAAATTGCTCGAAATGCATGGAAACATTCGCAGCATCTTTGACAGGAAGCAATGAAACATGAACCCATTTTGTAAACAAGTATGTTAAAACTAACACATATTTATTACCTCGAGGAGTTTCTTTAAAGGGGCCTAATAAGTCCATAGCGTAAAAACTAGCGGGGAGTTTTATTGGAATTATTTTAAGACTGTCCATCCGTAGACGAGTCTGATGCTGGCGACTTTGGCACTCGGGGCATTGTGAGCAATGCTTAAAAGTGTCCGCGGTCATGGATCGCCACCAATAATAGGGACTTCTCCTTGCCAAACATCTACGAAAACTGAGATGACCTGCTAAGGGATGATTATGGGCATTATGTAATAATGTGGGAATCATGGCCTTAGGAACTAAAAGTAAATTAGGTTGCCTAGGATTAAACTGAATAAAATACTAACCATCACTGTTGGAAGTAACTTTTGAGCGCTTTTTTGTTAATAATCGCGGTAAAACAGGATCAATTGCTTGAGCATGTTTCAAGTCGTCAGGATTAAGTAAAGGATCAAAAGGAGTAATGAGAGAAGAATGAAAACCTGGTAAAATTAAATCATCTTCAGATTGCTTATCACTAGACAGGGCATACGGACAACGGGAGACGCCATCCACATTCCTGTGGAGAGAGCCTTTCTTATAACGTATTACATATCTATATTCCTGTAATATTATAGACATTTTCGTAATTCTAGCAGTGGGGTCACGCTGACACTTTAAAAAGCATAATGCATGATGGTCAGTAACAATTGTAAAAGGCTTTAAAAATAAAAATTCACGTAACTTTTTCGTAGAAAATACAACAGCAAGGCACTCTTTCTCAGTGACACTCCTATTTTTCTCCGTAGGAGTGAGTGCACGAGAGACATAATAAACGGGATGCTCTCCATCCTCAAACTGTTGGTGGAGAATCCCTGCAATTGCAAGGTTGCTCGCATCCGTGTACAGTAAACATGGAAGATTCTCATCATAATGTCTCAACACAGGAGCTTTACACACTGCCTGTTTGAGATTTTCAAAAGATTTATCACAATCTTTGGACCAATGGTACAAAGAATGCTTTTTGAGTAAGCTCTGTAATGGAGCTGCAATCTGAGCAAAGCCTAAAATAAATCTAAGGTAATAACCTATAGTACCCAAAAATTTTCTAAGAGTATCTAAATTATTGGGTTTCGGCTGGCGCATTATAGCAGCCACTTTGGCCGGTTCCGTAGTTAATCCTTGTTGGGTCAAATAAAATCCGAAAATAATATGCTCTTGCATAGCAAAGTTACATTTCCATGGACTGAGCCGAAAATTTACTCTGGATAATGCTTGAAAAACTAATTCAAGGGCGAATAAATGAGAAGGGAAATCACGACTGTAGGGAATGATATCATCTATATATGATACAGCATGTGTATAGCGTAAGCGTCCCAAAGTTGCTATAGCTAATTTTTGAAAATAGGCCGGAGCATTTTTGAAACCGAAACATACGCGGAGGTACATATATATACCAAATTCTGTAATAATAGCGCATAAATGTCTATCATCAGGATGAATCAGAGCCTGATAATAGCCGCTAAATAAATCCAATGGGGAAAAATACTTTGCATGTCGTAGCTGAAAAAGTAAATAATCTATACGAGGGAGAGGAAATAACTCATATTTAGTGATTTTGTTTAATTTTGTAAAATCACACACTAATCTCCATTTATTTAATTTTTGTCGAACTAAAAACAATGGGGTTGAGTAATTGGAAGACTCACACGGGACTATAATATTAGCCTGTATGAGTTTGTCAAGTTCACCTTTTAATATTTCACGTTCAAGGGGACTGAGTCTATACGGTTTGGACTGAACTGGAACATCCGAGTTCAACTGTTTACGCATAGGAGGGAGAATGCAAGCCTGTAAATCATTAATGCTCCATGCAAAAAGATAAGAATACCGATTTAAAAGTTGAATAACAACATGACGCTGGTCTGGGGTAAGTTGAGAATTAATATTGATAACTGAAAGTTGTTCAGTAGTCAATGGTTTAATTTCAGAGGGAATAACTGGGACAGAAGAGAGGGCTTGAACAAACTCATACCGTTGTGAGTAACCTAAAATTGTGCCTGCAACAATAAGTTGAGGAGAGCGAGACACATTGGAAGCCAATAAAACATTTTTACTATGGTTTATTACAGGAGGAAAAATAACTTGAAGTTGTTTTTCTACTGTAGGGTTGGGGATGAACGCACATGTATGAATGGAATTCATGTCTGTGGTTGGAATGTACATCTGACGTCGAGGAGGAAGGTTAATAGTAAACAAGGAATTCACTGGTAAGGAGCATCCACATTCCGCGGAGCACACTTCGTTGTATGCATGACTACGAAGATAATGGGTCACTTTTGAATTATACATAAAACTACGACTAACATCTACAACCAATGTGTATTGTTGAAGGAATGCACACCCTAAAATGAATGAGGGGGCAAGAGTATCTAACACATGAGCTGTAGTTTTGTATTGAATATTATCTAACTTAAAACACAAAGTTACTACACTTGAAGTTTTAAGTTTGGTTTTGTCAGCTGTCATAATATCACAGGGAGGGCCGGGCAAAATTTACACTCAGCTGGCACTGCACTTCGTAAAATTAATGTATGTGTAGCACCAGTATCAACTAAAGCATCAATTGTCACTGAGGTAAAATAGCACATGATGTAGGGGCAATGTGTAGCACTTAATACGTTTACAGAGGGTAAGTAATCTGTGGGTAGGACTGTAGAGTGGGATTTGCTTAGACTTGCTGGGGAATTGCAGCCTGTTGTGGAGGCGCAAAAGCAAGTTCCACTCTTTGAAAATTCTGTCGATTGTTGGGATTGAAATTGTTGTTGCGGCGGAAATTGTTGTTTTGATAATTCCGTTGAACATTGTTGCGGTTCTGGAATTGTTGTCGATTCTGATTGTTTTGGGGACCCTGGTTCTGATTGTTGGGTCCCCTCTGCCCATTTCCCGACCGGCAGTTGCGAGCGAAATGACCAAATTTGTTGCAATTATAGCATTGGAGCCCACGAGCAGGGTTGGGATTATTATTATTACCATTATTTTGATTATTATTATTACGAGGAGCACCATTATTATTATTTCTGCCACCGCCTCATCCGCGACGACTATTATTACGTTGAGCAGGTGGGTTACCATTTAATGCATTAACTTGAGCATGGGGGTATCGGAGGTAGTTAATTTTTTAATTTGTTCCTCTAAAGCTAATAATTTAGCAGTAGTATCGGGCAAGGGAGTAGCTTCTTGTTAAAATTCACGATGTTCGCAAAATCTAACAAGAGCTGCGATACTAGTAAAACTTAATCCGCTAGTAGCTTGGGCGTATTTTGGGAGTAGTCCCGAAATGCCCCAAGCCACTCTATCAGCGACGGGCATATTTGCATCATATCGGGAACAAAGTGTATCCATAGCATACAAAAATTTTGCACATGACTCTTTTTCTACTTGAATTTTTGACTTAAGTTGGTGCAAATAAACTTGACGGCTTTTACCGTATCTCTCACGAAGAGCTGCATACATAGCGGGAATATCTACTACAGTGGAACCTGTACGTCTAATTTTACCCTGTAGCCAAAGAAATTGTTTAGGCAATAATAAATTGGGGAGATTATTTTGTAACTCCGCCCAATCCCATTTAAGTAAACCAACAATCCGCTCCAAATCCATAATAAAATCAAAAACATCATGATTCGCCGGATCAAATTGATTAGTTTTCCTAAAATTAAGAAAAGAATTTGCTGGAGGGGTTTGAATGACGATAGGGGGGATTCGTCGTCATTTTGTTGGTGTGATAATAAACTGTTGAAAAATAACCACTAGGTTCTTGGAATAAATCACATAAATTTATTACCGGAGGTGGGATCTTAAATTTACGAGAAGCACGTTTTGTATTTTTCTGCGAAGCACTTTGAGTAAACTTGCACTAGGAGTAGGTTTAGTAGTTTTTGTTTTAAGGGGTGGAATTAACGGAACAGTTGTAGTAGTTGGAGGAGTCTGGGCTGTGCTACTTGAAACTGTAGTTACAGGTTGGCGCTTGCGAGCAGCCTTTAAAACCTTAGCTAATTGGTCTTTATCTAAAATGTCAGGGTTAGAATTTGAACGAGTTGAACGACCTTGAGGTGGAGGTGAAACTGATGATTGAGATGCAAGGGGTTTCTTTGGAGGCTGTTTTGAGCCAGACATAAAAAACCATAATTATTTACGTACCTTTATCCAGTAAACCGTCAGTAAGTCTTGATATGACCAAAATAATAAATCACTTAAACACTTGGACAGGAAAATCACTCTGTCAACACTATAATACACACAGGAAAAATCTTCTGTGGAAAACTCGAAAGCAGGAAAAGGTCCTCTGCAAAAATCCAGTAAGGCAGGCAAATCCTCTGCAAAATCTTGTATGGGCACACAAATCCTCTGCGAACAATGACTCAATCCTCGGAACCTCCGCGGGCCAGGATAGTAGAATCGGGGGCAGTCCAAGACAGCAGTTTTCGCCACTTGGTCCACCTGACTTCAGTATAGTTAAAATCTACAAGTCCTTTATAAATCCTCAAGACGGGAAGAAAATCAACCGTTAGACAAACCTCATGTTAAAATTCAATCTCAAATGAATGCCAAAATCTCGAACTTTTTGCTTAATTATTGCGCTTTTAACCCGGGGAGCCTAATCTGAGAGCTATTCGGGTGACTTATTCACGGGCAAATTGGTGAAAAGTCTTTGACATGGGCCACCATATTAAGGTCAGGATGAGGTCACTCCATTTGAGCAACATTCCAAACTTGATTACTTATGAATCGTGCTAAAAATGTAATTAATTGCATGAAATCAATTAATAAAAGTCTAAAATGTGATCCACTTAATGATTGAATAAGATAACCCGAAGGCTGATTATTTATTCAAAATGAAACTGAAAACGAAATGATAATTACTTCAACAATAACTTCAGAAACTTAAAATAGAACAAAAGGGGGAATCTCAGAGGATTCTAAAATCAAACAGAAAGGAATAACTCTCAGTCTAAGACTGAAGTTCGCAAATAAGATTTGCACACACTTTAACACTGTCGTGTGTGACTCATACATCATTTCATGAGATGAGACGCGTCCAAAAGTGGAGCGTGAGAAGTCCCTCGTCAGGGATTCTTTACTCTGCTCTAGACGCAGCTAGAGCTGACCTTTAACACTAAAAAGAATTTTATTACATGACTGAAATCACTTCTTACAACTACACTTCTTACAACTATGTATTCATACCTTACAATATCATATACCGTCGTTTAAGAGGCAAACTGATCTCCATGCTATACAAAAACCATGACATGTAGATCATTTTGCCTCTTCAGCGACGATATGTTTATATCATATGCTAACAAATTTACTCAATCGAAACCTTTTACGAAATCATGTTGTTAGAAATATGTTGTGAAGTAAAACTAAAAAATAAACACTTTATAAATTTGTGACCTATGTGGAAATTTGCTCATTAACGTTTCAAACGACCTGAATGATCTTCCCACACATTTTTTTCATGAGGCCTTTTTTTGAATATTTCTTAACTGAATCACACAAGGTCTAGAAATTACAATATGAATAACTAATTAGGAACCACTGTGATATTTAGGGTACTAACACGTATGCATAGAGGTACACAAAACGTGCACCATTTTGTGCGTGAAACTTATTCTTAAATTTTCTAGCTTTGTTTATAAAGCATAATTTATTATTGAGTTTGATTTTTTTATTACGTTTTTTAGTTTCTAGCAATTTCAATTTGAAATCAAGTTGTTTTTAATTCACATTTTTAATTATTTATGCTCAATTCCTGAATTCAGAAACACTGTGACTTGTTAAATTGCAAACATAATCAAATTAGATTAAGAAGTACAAAAAAGGGAATCCTCATCATTGAAACCACTGCCAAGCACGGAGAGAACGTGAACGAACTCACCTATCCATTACTTTCAACATTTACGCTGCCCGAGAGTTCGGTTACTTGTTAACTTTCCTCAAAAACACAATCTCCTCGGTAAGAGGTCAACAATCTTGGTAAAAGTTACATATTGGTAATCTCTGGTCATATTGTTTGATACCAGACATTATTTTAACTGGAAAAAATTGCAAAAATATCCTAGCCCATATTTTTGTGGTCCAAGGTTTGCTCCATTCCAAACTAGAAAAAAAAAAGAATTATACCGTGACGATGCAACGTTGTAAAAACGCAATATGAGCGTATAGATTTCTTCTCATATCTTTACAGTCATTTTACTTGTACAGCGAAATTCCTATTTGGTTGTTTCCTCTTAGATAGAATTCCCTTTATACAGTTAAACCTCTTTATAGTCACTACCGCTATAAGCAACTTCTATCTATAGTCATAGAATAATTTGGTCCCAGCCCTTCTCCCGTATATTGTAATGTTAACTAGTTGACTACTCAGTATAGTCAACGTTAACTATAGTCAACTTTTATATGAGAACCCCTGCGATGTGACTATAAAGAGGTTTGACTGTATTGGCAACATTGGCATGATTATATTTTCCCCAGGAATGCATATGAATTCTATAGTAATAAGATATTGTGGTATTTCCATTTATTGGCAGATATTCTGTCATCCCCTGGGGACCTGTATACAGGAAATTCCCTGTACATATAAAGCCTTCGAAGTTAAATCAACATAAGTGTAAAGAAAAAGCATGCTTACAGGCTATATGTTAGAGCATAAACAACATTGAAAAATTGATTTAATAATTTATATTCTACTTTTTCACATTTTAAAATTCATGAAATCTTCGTTTTGAAGACTCCGTAGCCTCAGCGTACACGGCAGGGGTGACTTATCTGGGAGTCTTTATAAAAAAATTACAAATGAACTAATTCCTGCATTAATTCCATCATTTATGCTGACCTGCACTGCTTCCCGTATATTCGCACCAATAATCAATACCCGGGCATTCATAGGGGTGGAAACAAGGAGAATTGCAACCACTGTCGTTTACATTGCAGACATGTTTGACTGCAAATTAGACTAACAGTCTCCATGAAGTTGGAGACTACGTTGCCTATTTTAAGTTGCCAATCAAAACTTGTTCTGTTGGTAACTACACTGACATGTTTTAGGGAAAATTGCTGGTTACAGTAATAATTAAAATTCTGCTAAATTATTCAGGCAGGGGTAAATAATTTCTATTAACTGTGACCACCTTTCAGTCCCGATGTCATGGAGAATACGGTCAAAATGTTTACAATAATCCTGGTTTAGTGCATGGGTGTTGCAGTTACGTTTTTCAGCCATCCGTATTGTCTAAAAACAATGGAAAGCAAAAGTTTGTTTGTTGCACGTTTGTTCATATTTGGAGAGAAAGACAAACCCAACACATTACAACACTAGCTGCAACTATGCAGTTTTGTGAGGTTGGACTGTAGAGGGAGCATTTACAGTGAATTTCCTATATAGTGTTTTCCAAGGGAGTGACAAATTTCTGCCACTATATAGGGATGCTACTGTATGTTACTAATGGTTAACTATATACTATTAATGTTTATAGACAATAACTGTAACTAAATACGTTTATAAGTTTATTTATTTTTACAGCATACTCAAAATTATGAGGTATGCTAAGCTTCGTTGAGTTTAAGATGTTCAGTAACTTTAGGTTTCCTCATACTATTAATAATATTAGTCGTAACAAACTTTTTGACTGCAAGGTCACCATTAAAGAAACCAAAATCCTGGAATTATGAAAATGTGACTTACTTCCACTGAGTACTCTGCGGTTTTTTCACTATAAGGTTTTGCTTGACTGTCTGTTTAATGTCATTTTAAATCTTCAATATAATAATTCAATTTATTTTAAAAAATCGGCACGAATTAAAACTTATTGGAAGTGAGCCAAGTCAAAAATGGCAATGATTTGTGTTATAACTGTTCGCTTAAACTTAAGTCACAGATCATATGACGTAAATCCAGCTAATCATACCAGGGCGTCAGTAAACCACAATAATAACCAAACTGTATTAACATTTGAAATTAAAATTGAACCAACCGACATAAGCATTATTAACCGACCGCACGTTTTATAACATCATGTTATACTTTTGTAGCCTTTATCTAGCTAATTTTATGCCAACTGCCATTATAATTTCGCATTGTCTGAGCCACCGTAACACATAATAGTGACATTATATAGGGAATACCATTATGGCGGGTGCCACTATACTGTATACCTTTAACATTGTAAACCTCTAGGGAGGGTTTTTTGATGCCATTAAAGAGGGAATGCCATCTAAGAGGAAACCACTATATGGGAAATTCACTGTATTTGAAAGCATGGTGTTTTTATTGAAACTGTTTCGAAATTGTGTGAGTGGGGGCTATGCATTTTTATCCAAGTTTATGAGCCTAGTGTTGGTTATTACTGTAGAAATTAGAAGGAAGTTGAAACATTTTGAAAACACGCTGCGAGCACCAAAATAATTTCTCCCTCTGGAAAAATACCGAGACGAGTCTTTCCAATGATAACATCGTCCATTTTAGCGAATGCCCAAATTTAAAATTTGTTTTATTCAATCAGTGGTCCAATACACAGAAAATGCTCGTTGGCATTGAATGCGAATGCTTTGTTCAAAAAGTAAAATTACAAATGTTTGAAAATCGTTCCACGTATTCAAGTCAAAGTAACTTTACAACCCCTGATCCTTCATGAACCACTCATGAATTTTTTCACGGGCTTTTACGGGCTTTCACGGTCTTTTGTAACCGCATTGAAAAGACCGTACCCGCCAGTAACCCGTCATTGACGGGGTCGGATTTTTGTAGGAAGACGGGAAGATTCTTCCTAGGGAAAACATATTTCTGGCAGGGAAAATCTCAAAGGGAAGGGATTTGTTTTTACGAACATGGATTTTTGAAATCGTTGACCTTTTTTTGGCAGGGATTTTCAAATTTGTGGACGGGTTTCAGGGAAATTTGTTAGGCAAACAGGGATTTTCGACCTCACTCTTCCCCATTCCACCAAATCCTTGTATCACAATTGTCCTGAGGTAGGAATTAGTTTCAGTTTTGCAGGCCTGAATAGCTCTGTGAATTTCAGACAAAGTATCTTCTCGTCCGTGAAAATACACACTTGGGTCTGAAAATAAATGCAAAGGGTTGGGATTGGATTTTTGCTCTACACGTGATTGAAATGGTAAGGAAACACTTCACACTAGTTAATTTGAACTTTATTTTCTCCAATTTTATTTCCAATGTGAAAATAAATAGTATGAAATATTACTAATATATTTTTTTTAAATTCCAGATTGTAACTACATGTGGTTATTCCTGGAAAGACTGAAACAGATGCATCATATCTCTAATTACACTGTGATAAAGTGTGGTGATACGTTTATTTTTTTATGTTTATTCGCGTTTGTTTTTAACCTCACCTGTATATACATATGAATACAGTACTGCTACATAATTATGTAGATCACATTTTATAACTCATAGATTTACACACGGATGATCCGGTGGAGATGCTAAAAGTTGATATGCATTTTGAATATTCGACTAGCAAAATATAAATAAACTGACATAAAATGGGCAGCCTGCTTAAATAAATTAAGTACGTAATATTGTTCTCCTTTTACTGAATAAAAAAGTAAATAGTTTTGCTTTTAATTCCAAGTTTATTTTCATTTAGACTATTTTGGCTCTTCACCAACGACAATACATAACAAACGAGACAATGTAAGCACACTTGTATTATTACTTGTAATTTACACTTGTAAAATAATGTTTAGGGTCATTAGTAGGTTACGTAATTACAACATGAACATGCAGAAAGCTGACGTCCGATTTCTTATTACCATTGTTTAGTCCGAAAACCCGGATGAGTTGAAATCTGTCGTAGTGTTCATCGTTATAAGGTTCCAAAGTACTTGTATTTGTACGACACGGAAATACCCGAGTATGGGTACAATTTTCGAGTACATTTTAGGTACGGGTACAATGTGGGTACGGGGATGAAACGTCTGAACTCGGATACTCGGGTATGTGTACGGGTATTTATTCCAGGCTTTGCAATACCCGTACTTGAGGTACGGATACGGGTACCGGTTGTGTGCACCAGTGATAAGCAATGATTCCAATAAATGTGCACTAACCTGGCTCTCATTGTAAAAAATTTGAAAGCGTTATCAAAGCTAATGACTTATCTGTATGCTGATAATTAAGCACGAATTCCCAGGAAATCTCTCTCTCAGGAGGCCAGAATACGCTGTGGTCACATATAAATAAATAAAAATGCAGCTTACAAAACATTATCATAAGTCTGAAAACTAAAGCACATTAGACATTTTTGAAGTACTCATTCGTTGACTCAGACTTCCGGTTTATTTTCGAAAACAAGAATTGTCATTACTAGGATTTTCTAATCAACACAGCTGAGAGGTAAGAGGCTGTGTATCACAAGATTTGTAATTTCTATTACACCACTATATATACAGCAGGAAATTTATTTTGCTGAAAAGAAGTATAAAATTTAAAATGAATTGATTTTGAACAAGCATTTTATGAAGTATGCGATTAATTCTTTCTAATTTTACATGTCAACGGGAAAACTTCAAATTAACAGATAACAAATCAAAGGAGTTGAGGCTTTCAAGAATATGAAAAGTTGCATCACAGTCTTAATGACTGCGATTTAAATGACAATCATTTGCGGCAGTAAGTTCTTAATTTATTTTAAAACATTTTATAATTATACGAAATCAAAAATGGTTTGCAGTGAATGAATGAGAAAGGGCAAGCTATCAAAACAATAGTGTGTAATATTCGAGCAAATTTTTGCAAGAAAATTTCCAAATTACAAGTAGTAGTCCAAAGTATTAACCACGATTGGATTTGGTATGTTGACATTAGAGTTTACACTGCCGGGGATGACGCTATTGCTCCTGTTATCCATTTGTTCAGTAAGATTTTCTTTCAGAGTAATTCTTAAATAAGCTGTGTCATTGAAACAACTGCCAGTAATTTTCATTCAGCACTTATGCATCAATTACTACGTAGTACAAAATACTTATTTACGTTGAGGAAATCAAGTTTCGAGTAAAATCCTCCCAGCAATTGGGACGGCAGTTCATATCCCAGACGTTCTGGTATTATCAGGATTATACTCGTTTTGGGAATAAACATACAGAAATACAGACATGATGACCAGGCGAGTCACAATTTAGTCTTGATTTAAGCAGACATTGTTGAACACGGACAGAATATAATCCTTAGCTATTCTTAGAAGAATAATATGCTGTACAACATAAAAGACCATCAATTTGGGGTTAGAATAGCAACCTCTACACGAAGTACATACAGGCAATTTTTGCTATAACAGATATAAAGTGGGTACATATCTGTTATACTTACATACAACGGACAGCCTTGACCATCCTGTGGACGTAACGCTTAAATGGAGTGCATGTTACGTTCAAATATTATGGCAATCAACGATTGCTCGCAGTATGAGCATCCTCAATGAGAGTTATACGATTTCGTAATGTCGAGGCATACTTGAAAAATTACTAATAGTGTGTACTCTTGATTTGCAAGAATACAGATTTTATGGTCATTTGTGAACTGTAAAGGTTAAAGTTTGGCATGTTTCTGTTCAAACGGAACTTCTTAACAAGATAATGACGGTCAGCAGATTGCACTGACAAGTAATATGCCCTTATTTCAATACTGCGTGTACAGTCAGTACAAGCCATGTTTACAAAGATTACGTAGAGGTATGAAACTTGTCTCGAGTGCTAAAAGCTCGTTTGAAGAGCAGTTTAGATTAGGTAGCTATCACTGTAACTTACTGTACGTAATGCTAAAAGATAGGGAATATATATTACATACTATGTATATCGGGTAAATTATATGGTATACAACCATTGGCCATCCCTTTACCTTAGGTTTTAGCGACAGTAACCTGTACTGTAGTTATCTTGCGGTGTAAGAGGACCATTAAATGCTTACATGTGATACTTGAAAATGACAATCATAAATAATTATTTTGTGAACACTGTTTAGCGTAACACATTCTACGGACTATAAACTGTACCTAATGTTAATTCGAGTTAGTGATAAATTATCAAGTATGCACTTCACACTTCTAGAGTTGTCCGCAATTAACATACAAAAATATGATTGGCTTGAAACCACAGAAAATAAAAATGACTTAATCTCTCAGAGCTGCGAGTGTTACATCGGCGTGCTTGGCAAATAGTTTTGCAATTTTTTCCGAGGAATTTTTAGTAATGTCCTTGATAAGATAAATTCCGAATGAAATCATTCACTCAATTAATACGCCACAATACTCCACAAAACAAACTGCAATGACTCAATTCTAATTATAGGAAATAAATGCTACAAATAATTACACTTGAACGGAATTGACTACATGTGAACCCCCGCCGGTTTTAATGCAGGCACGCTGGAATAACGAGAGCAGAGGGCACATTATTGCCCCATAAAAAAGGCAATAAGGGGCAGGCTATATAACTACACTTCCCACTATTTTGGAATCAATTAGACTTTTCCTGTTTTTTACGGTCAAAACTGCAATAAAGCGCTGAAATTTGAAGTTGCTGTAAATTATGTTTTAAAAAGCTCGAAGTAATATATATATTTCTTTTACTGTGAGCAAATATATTTACACCGCGTTGAAAAATATTTTTCTCAACCTAGCACATACATACAATCATGAGTAGATAGTACATACGTTCTGTTGGAGACCAGTTCATCTAGGTAACTATAAAATTATCTTGGTGGCAGAACCATAGGAGAAATTAACTATTTAATAATAGGTAGTCAATTCACCCGAGAGCAGTGCTCGGACTGGGTACGGGTAATACTCGGGTAAATGGGTACGGGTACAGGTATGGGTACTACCCGGGTACAGAAGTTGCTTACTCGCAAGTACGCGGGTACTACCCGGGTACTTTTGATTTTAGGCAATAAAGTGGATACAGGTACGGGTACGGGTATGGGTACTCCCTCAGTGACAATCGGGTAGTACCTAATGGGTACGGGTATCACTATGTAAAATACCTGTACCCATGGGTGCTGTACCCGAGTATTTTTGGGTACTTCAAGGATTCCTGATGGGATGGATTACTATGGCTAACAATAAGACCTACCAACCGCGGAGTTGCTTATTTCTTTGTTTACAGATACTTACGTTAGTGACAGAGCCAAGTGGCTTCGTCTCATTTATGATTACTTGGTAGTTTATTCACTCTATCTGTTTATCGACTTAAATAGTGAAGCTCATCATCGAAGAATTTCAAGGGGGAGGTTCTTGGGATTCAATTTAATTAGCTTCATTGGGAGCGTAACATTACAGTTATTTGAAGACGTATTACGAGATAAGATCGGAATAAATATACATTTATTAGCAGATCCATTTCTTAATGTTACAAGTACCCTGGGTTGCCAATTTGAAAATGCTGGATATTTATGACACTTTGATTATTTATTGAGGTTAATATTTATAACATTTTAGAATGAAAAATATCATTCCTTGCAGGCAATATTTATATTTCAGTCCCTTTGATTATTCTTGATAATTTTGATGTTAAAAGAACTTGACAGTAGTGCTGTCCATGGGAACGGAAATTTGGTACCCATACCTGTTTCTGTACCTGTACCCATTTTTTCAGGAACTAAAGCAATGGTCCTGTTCCTGTTCCCATAATATTGGGTACCAATTGAAAGTTCCTGTTCCCAAAAGTACTTAAAGACTAGCAGAAAGGTACAACCTACAAATTTATGCATCGATTTAAAAAACCAAATTTTAAATCGACTTTATTAAAAATAAATAACAGCACACTATCTGCAATACCATTAGCTACTCGAATTTAAATGAGAATTCATTAACAGCCATTAAATTAATTATCGCAGCGCAAAGTACAATAGTAACTCAAATTAGCTAAGACAAGTAGCACTTTCAATATACTTTTGCTGAACTAATAAGGAAAAGAGCACGTTGGAGTTTTCTGAGCTACAATTTTGGGTTTAAGTTCCAGAGAATTCCATTTTTTCCAAGTGTTAAATATTAACAATAATTTATTTTTTTGTTGAATAATGACGTGTTAAAGAGTGACTTATTTGATATGTTGCAACGTAAATTTAAAATAATATTTTGATTGTGAGATATTTTTATATTATAAACTTCGTGTGAATACCAGGTAGGTGCATGTTTTGTTCCTGTTCCCAAACCCGCTTTTGTTCCTATATTTTGGGAACAATTTGTATGTTCCCAAACGTTCGCAAAGTGTTTTGGGAACAAAATTTGTGTTCCCGTAGGCACCCATTCCTGTTCCTGTTCCCAAAAACCTGGGTGTCTCCTGTTCCCATGGACAGCACTACTTGACAGACATCTGAACATGGGTTTCAAAACTTCCATAGGGTTGCATTTGAGTCCTATTTTGCCTGCATTGGTCGAAAATCTCCGTCTCGGGCTTCATAAATGGAAGAGACAGTTTATGAGTGTTTGTTTTATAAAGCTGTAATATAAAATGAATATTCAATTGTCGGGCATTTGTAGGAAAGTACGTACGATATAGTACGGTACTTTACGTATTATAATTAGCATGACCAGTGCCGCCCGTGTTATGCGAGTTAGTAGGTCCAGGACCTACTCATTTAAATTTATTGAGTTAATTTGAGGAATGATTTTTATTATGTACACCCATGTGTTTATATGGGATTAGGAGCCCCTTTGCTCACTATTTGCAATAGTGGCTATTTTTAGGGAATCACTGCAATTTCCAGGGTATAAATACCCTGGAAAACACAAGGCTATTATCCACTAATCTTTTGGCCCTTGTAGTGTTCAGATCCCCTTTTTGAGACCTGTGGTGTAACTTGTATCAGTCACCACTCCCATTTTTATTTTATTGAAATATTTTGTAGATGTACTACGTTGTAGTACATATGTATCAGTACACTTTACTTGAAATAAACTTTATTTAATTGTTTTTGATATATACATATACATAATTGAGAATCTCCGAGAACACATTATTACCTGCATCCTACGTACATACATATATCTTTGTACAGATATATATTCCATACCTGAGTACCTACCCTATACCCATTATTTCTCTTTGTTCATAGAGTTAACTCTGTTGGTTTTCCACTTGTTAACTCTAACCCTTTTCTGACCAACCCTATTTTTGTATTATTACCTTACCATACCTAACCATCTATCTTTGCCTTCCCTAACTAAAGTGCTCCGAAATTCATATTAGCTTATAGCTAGTACTTGGTCCAGATTCCATCCGACAAAATCTTAGGTGCGGGGTAGAAACCTGTTAACCCTTTATCATCCCATTGTCGGACCTGGGGTAACTTTGGACTTCTGAAGTGGACCTCCTGGGGCATTCTGGAATTTATTTTGGAACTTCTACAGGTAAGTAGAAATTTCTATAAGTACTTCTCTACTTTTCTATACCTATATTTTTCATTTTCGGAAATAGTTCCAAATTTTGAAAATTAATTTCATATTAGGAAATATAGGGTTCCAATACCTCTTTTTGAAGGAAATTTATTGCTTAATTGAAATAGGGTAATTTGAGAATTATTGAAGATTGCATTTAATGATTTTCATTATTCTCTCTCTTTCTACTGCTATTTCTTTATACTGCTTAGCATAAATTACCTTATTATCCCTCCTTTAACTACTCGGTTGACGGGTACACTTGTCAGACTTACGTAACCACGTGTCTAATTGTAAGTAATGACAGTGTTTGGGGCAACCAGTAGCTTCTAATTTCCTTGTACCCATATCTTACCTGAACCTTTGTATTTATATATCCTCCCCTTTTGCAATCATACCGGCTTAGCATACATAATAGATTTTTTATCAGTTAATTAGTAATGCTCCGTGGTTATTATTTATCAGAGTAGATAATTTCCCTCATTTTTGTTCAACTTAGTATTTCAAGTTGGATAATTTAATATCGTTAGGGTAATTACTACTGGTGGTAGTTGCCGAAGTTCTAACGTTCCTCTCATATCTCTTTGCGAGTTATTCCGCTCCCATTACCATGGATCAGGCACTTATTAATGCAGCCGTGCAAGCAGCTTTGCAGTATCTTGCTGCAAATCCTGTCCAAGAATTAGGGCAGAATGCTTCTCATGAGTATCATATGATCCAGATTTTTAGGAAATATGATGGTTCGCATGCAGCTAGTCAGTGGATCGCTGAATTTAACAGAGAACGTGCTGCATATAATCTTAATGCTTTATGGGCTACACGTAACTTAGATAGACTGTTGACAGGGACTCCCGCTACATGGTGGCGATCACAGCGAGGCCCATATTTTGCTGCTGTAGATGCTAACGCTGCTGATGCTGATGCTCAGTGGCTATTGGTTAGTGATGCATTTAGGAATTTCTTCAGTGATAATAATTTGAAGGAATTAGCTAGGTCAGAGAATGACAGTATCAAGTATAAAGTTGGTGAAGACTCTTTATGCTATATCACCAAGAAGGTAGATTGCCTTACTCGCATGAATCCTGTGATGCCTATCAGCGAACAGATTCGTTATATCTTGTTAGGTCTTCCTATTGAGATTAGGCCATTTATTTTTGATGTAGATACTGTTGATCAGCTTTTCCGCAAGCTGAATAATCACATTGCTTTAAATATTCCTAAGGTCAGGAATATTGGTGAATCCTCTCAGAATAGTCCGCAAGTTAGGAAGTTCGATGCTAAGGATAGTAAGCCTTATAGAAGTATTGAGGGATTAAGGATCCCAAATTATTCAGATGAACACAGGAGATCCTGTGTTGATAAGAACGGAAAGAGGCTTTGCTTGGAATGCAAATCGCCTAATCATGCCGTTAGGAATTGTTTTAAGCTTTGCGCCGCACAGGGAATTGCTATTCCTGAGTGGGGAAAGAAGAATGATGACTCAAAAAACTAGGTAGCCTTGGTATGCGGGTACGCAAGGCTGGTCCTAGGAAAGCGAGTCAAGATAATTGTCAATCTTGGGTTGATAAGTTTAGTCATAGGAATAAATATTCATTATTAGATTTAGATAAGACAGATATACCATCCTCTGATGGTAGTTTACGTGGTAATGTTTCAATGGGATCGGTCCGTATACGGACATTGGCAATAGATGATGATATTGTTTGGCCTGTTAATATTGCTGGGAAACCAGACTTGAAGATTAAAGGTTTTGTTGATACAGGAGCTGATATAACTATAATACATCCAGACATTCTTGATATGCTAGGAAACTGTTACCCTAGATATTCCTGTACTCCTATCCATGCCACTTTATCGGTCTCAGGTGAAACTTATTGTATTATTTCTGAATATGTTAATTTAGAATTAGAAGCCGAACGTTTTGGTCGGTGCGTTTGAAAAGTTTATGTAGTGCCAAAAGTTACTTCAGCTTTGACTGTAGGAAAAGATTTCCTTAAATATTTCAAAGCTATTGTAGATTGCGACGAAGGTCGTGTTTATTTTAAATCCCATCCAAATGATGAGGATAGTTATGCTGATATTAAAGTCTGCAATTTAAAAGCAAAGAATTCTAAGAAGTATTTAAAGCCTAAACCTAAGGAGCAGGTCGTTAGTCCTAAGCCAAAGGGGAAGGTAAATTATCCTAAACCTGAGGTAAAGGTAGTTAAACCTGTTCCGAAAGTGAAGGAAGAGAAATTATATTTTGAAAGGGATGTTTCAGTTTGTAGTGATAATGATTCCCTTACGGATATTAATTTCTTTGATGCTAATTCAGTAGATGCTAAGTTTTGCAGACAACTGAAAGATAAAGTTCCAATTCCTGATAGCTTTCCTAAGCTTGCCAAATCTAAAGTTCCCTATGTAAGTACCAAGAGACCATTTAAGATTCAGCCTAATTCATTCCATAGAATATTAGTACATGTTCCTGGTCGACATAATGGAGATATTATTGTTGACAGAAACGAAGAACTTTTACACAGTGAAGGAATTCTTACTGTCTCTTGTGTAACCAATTGTAAGGATGGACAAGCTGTAGTATGGGTCATTAACACGAATAGTTGCCCAGTTGTTTTAAGCCCTTGTCGGGAATTTAGCACTTATGATATTTGTCAGGGCAACGATCGGGTTGTTTCCCTTTCTGCGCTAAATATAGGCAATGATGGAACGAAGTCTGAGCCTGCTTTTAATACAGAATTTAATGATGAAGAATTAGATGAATTTAATTTTGGTCCTACTTTGACGGACGATATGAAGTCTCTTTTGATTAACGTTTCAGTTAGAAATCGTAGTGTTTTTGCGTTTAAAGACGAGGATATCTCTTGCATCGTTGATCAGTTTAGTAAACCTATCCAAGCTAGATTTACGTTAAAGGACGATATTCCTGTTACTTGTAATCCGTTTAGGCATTCTCCTGAAGCGGAAAGGATTATTGATGAACAGTTTGATAGAGAAGTTAAATTAGGATGGGCTGAGCCCGGTAATGGTCCATACGCTGCTCCTTGTCTTTTGGTTATACGAGGAAAGAAGACAAGAGCTGTTATGGATTACCGTTCTGTCAATAAGAAGATCGTACCATTTAGTTTTCCAGTTCCTAATTTACACACTGTCCTTGATTCCTTTGCCGGTTCTTGTTGGTTTTCTAAAGTTGATTCACCCGATGCGTTCAAACAAATTGAACTAGCTGAAGAATGTCGGGATTCATTAGCGTTTATCACTAGTAAACGTAAATTGAGACCAACTAGAGTTCCTTATGGGTCTGTTAATAGCCTTGCTATTTTTCAGTCTGTGTTAAACCAACTTTTGGGTTTGTATAATTTAAGCGGCCTTGCTAAATACGTTGATGATAATGCCGTACATGGACCTGATTTTGAGACTCATTGCCAGCGATTAAATGAATTTTTAGCTGTATTAGTTAGACATCATGTAAAGCTTCGACCCAAGAAATGTTCATTCGGTTTTGAAGAGTTAGAGTATTTAGGTCATATCGTTAGTAAGAACGGTATTCGAATTGATTCCGAGAGATTGAAAGCTGTGAATGATTGGCCAGTGCCATCTAATCCTACAGAGTTTAGATCATTTATTGGTTTTTGTGGTTTCTTTAGAAGACATATATGGCAGTTTTCTAAAATGGCAGGACCATTGCATGAGTTGACTAAAGATAATGTCGATTTCAAATGGTCATTTATAGAGCAACAGGCATTTGAATCTTTGAAGAATGCTATGATGTCTGCTCCTATTCTTGCGTATCCTTCTGAAGAAGGTAAATTAGAGATGTTTTGCGATGCATCTTATCAACAGATAGGATCCGTACTTATTCAGAATATTAAAGGTGTTCGTCGAGCTATTTCTTTTTATGCTAAGAAGTTTGATAAGCATGCACTTAACTGGAAAATTATGGAGAAGGAGTGTTTTGCTATCATAATCAGCGCAGAGAAGTTTCGACCTTACATTTGCGGTAGAAAGGTCGACGTATACACCGATAATAGTTCATTACAGTGGTTAGTTAACTTACGAGATCCGAACGGACGCTTAGCTCAATGGGTTGCAAAATTGTCGCCTTATAATTTTGATATTTACCACATTCCTGGAAAATCAAACGTCGTGGCTGACGCTTTGTCCAGAGTTAACTTATCCAAAGTATCTGTTTCTATTAATGCTCTTAAATCAAAGTTTCCTATATTCAAACTTTTCATGGATCAAGACTCTTAATACTGGAATTTGATGATGATAGGGCCTTTTTAGACCTTCACTGTCTCTCCTAAACGCGCTTTCTGGGTTGGCGAGTATAAATAGCAAATTGTGTATTCAAAGAAGTTTTGTGTTGTTCTGATTATAAGATAAGACATACGAACATGTATTTCAGAATCAAAGGTCATTGTTTAAAATATTTCGGGAATATAATTTTAATACTGGCGAATCAAGCCACTACACTGTCTTTGCTTTTATTAGGGAATTTGGGTTATCTACCGACGCATGCGGTGGCTTAATCCGCCATCTGATAACATAATTTGACGATGATGAAAATTAAATCTTCGCTCTCCCTCTTAAAGGGTAAAAACTCCTATTGGTTTGCAATTGAGAGTACCAGTTACCTTAAAGGATAACTACCCGGTTTATTTGTGGTGTGTAATATGTATGTATTTACAATTGGCGTGTACGTTATTTCCATTCGTGAAGCCGAAATGTTTTCACGCATCTCACTGTCCGCACCATTTTGTCGAGAATATTTTAATACTAGCCGATTAAGCCTTCAGCCCTTTCTCTATATTGAACATTAGTGGGTACATATCTACTAGCACTGTACAATCACTTATTTCGTAATCATTTGCTATGCGACTGAATCAATAAACCATGAAGCCTTTCGGAGCCAGCAATTTCTAGCTGTGCAGTTCTAGTGTAAATTAAAACATTATTTTAGGAGGCAAACAGGTTTTTGGGAACAGGAACATAAACGGGTGCATATGGGAACGCAAAATTTGTTCTCAAAACACTTTGGGAACGCTTGGGAACTGTTAAGTTTTAATTGTGGTTGGGATTACTTAACTTGTAAAAATGAGCAGGTTCGTGTACGTAACGAAAAGAGTAAAATAAAGTATAATAAATACGGGGAAATGTATCAGGTAGAGAATACACTCCCTTGCTGTGAGGGATTTCGGGAGTTTAGTCTCTTGTAATATAATGTAAAGTAAAATATTAACTGCGTATTGCCAATTATAGTAATATTTATTCAGTGTACAAAAAGAATGAGAGGAAGAGTGAGAGCTAGAGAAGGAGAGTGGAGTGGAGTCCGGCAGAGTAACAGTAAGTTACAATGGAGAATATCCGAGCCAGACTCCCCGAGTGTGTGAAAGAGCTGGATTTATATACTGTAGGGTTAGCTGTAAAACAGGAATTATCCAGTTCAAACTGGTTTCGTTTCCGTTACATTTACATTGTTACTCTTATTCAGAGCTAATACCAATGCGACTACAGAGTCCAAGCTTCTTAGATGAAACATCCTTTTTTAACCAATAGTTGAGCACGATACAATAGACAATAAGATTCTCTTTTCTTTACAAATGTAAGTGATATTCCTTACGTGTTACAGTTAACAGTAAGAGGCTTCATTGCTACTCTTTACATACAATGTAATATTTTTCTTAAAATACAAGTATGGCTTAACATTCATTGGATTAGAGAAAACGATGACCTCATCGTTGGAAAAATATAAAATGTGGAATTAAGTACACTGTAAAAATTTTGAGTCCGAATTAAAATTTTCAATTACACAATAACATTCTTTAGAATGACAAAATATTGGAACACAGAATACATGACTTTCTCATAAAAATGACACTTTTTACGTATATTTCACCTTAAATAAAGATTTTTTGTCCTCGAAAAATAAAATCACAATTACGCTAGGGTGAGGTACACAACTCAATGGAAATATGATAACATTGTCGTGGAAATGTTTGTCGCAAAAATTGGTGGAGAATGGAGACACTGCATTTCGTAGAGTAGACTTCAAAATAAAATTTAGATTAACCGTGACATTCAAAAGTAATAATTAGACATACCGTGGAAGTGAAGGTTTATTGAAAGGTTTCTCTGTACTGGAAACTTTCTGTAAGTATTTGGAATACGTGCATGAGTCGCAATCCATGTGCTGGCACTCAGAGTATTCTTTGATTCTGTAGTAACGTCGTAAATGGATGAGGCATGAGGTGTGTCTTGTCGCTATTTTGAAAACCAGGGCGTGCATGGGACGCGGTGAGTGAAGTCCGTAAATTGTAGTTAAGCAGGTCAATATTGGGCTGGTGACTTGGCTAGGGTCATCATTGGAGTTTCGTCTGCAATGGGCAGAAGTTTTGCGATGGGAAATCACGGGTAGAGTGATCAATTCTCTCAGTAATTTCAAACGGTAATCCGGGTGTCGGCAAAATTGTTGGTTGACTGGTCTGGGCATTTTGAGAATGTCTTGAAAATTTTGAGCAGGGCCTCCGGCAGAGGCTGACGCCATAAAAATATTTTGTATAAGTAGTTTGGATAGTAGGAAATAAGGAAGAAAGATAGGAACAAATTGTCGGTCGAAATAAAAATTTAATTAAATGAAAAACTGTGTGACCAAAAAATTTTAGATTTTGTAGGAGCCTATTTCAGAATATGATTCCTAGTAAATTTTTACATATACTGTAAATTTTTTATCGATCTAGCTCTACTCCTTGGGGTAAAATGAAATTTTTTAGGGAAATTTTTGACAGGGCCTCCGGCAGAGGCTGACGCCACGAAAAATTATTATAGTAGAAGATTGTATAGTGGAATAACAAAGGAAAAGTGTAGGTACATAATAATTTATTCGTTCGTTAAAAGTACGGGGAAAAAACATTTTTGGAAAAAATTTACCAAAACATTTTCGAATTTTCAGGTGCTGATTTTAAAATTAAATTACCCGTAAATTTTTATCTAATCTATGAAATTTTCAGAGATCTAGCTTTATTTGTTGGGGTAAAATGAGAATTGTGTAAAAAATTTGGGCAGAGCCTCCGGCAGAGGCTTACGCCACGAAGATATTTGTGACTGAATTTTGTTTTAAAAATAGGAAAAAAGTGGGAACATTTTTGATACGAACCTGGTGTGAGACTTTGTCGTCCCCGCACCTCCACCATGTTAAGTTTTAATTGTGGTTGGGATTACTTAACTTGTAAAAATGAGCAGGTTCGTGTACGTAACGAAAAGAGTACAATAAAGTATAATAAATAGGGGGAAATGTAGCAGGTAGAGAATACACTCCCTTGCTGTGAGGGATTTCGGGAGTTTAGTCTCTTGTAATATAATGTAAAGTAAAATATTAACTGCGTATTGCCAATTATAGTAATATTTATTCAGTGTACAAAAAGAATGAGAGGAAGAGTGAGAGCTAGAGAAGGAGAGTGGAGTGGAGTCCGGCAGAGTAACAGTAAGTTACAATGGAGAATATCCGAGCCAGACTCCCCGAGTGTGTGAAAGAGCTGGATTTATATACTGTAGGGTTAGCTGTAAAACAGGAATTATCCAGTTCAAACTGGTTTCGTTTCCGTTACATTTACATTGTTACTCTTATTCAGAGCTAATACCAATGCGACTACAGAGTCCAAGCTTCTTAGATGAAACATCCTTTTTTAACCAATAGTTGAGCACGATACAATAGACAATAAGATTCTCTTTTCTTTACAAATGTAAGTGATATTCCTTACGTGTTACAGTTAACAGTAAGAGGCTTCATTGCTACTCTTTACATACAATGTAATATTTTTCTTAAAATATAAGTATGGCTTAACAGAACATAGAACATGTTCCCAAAATATGGGACCAAAACTAGGTTTGGGAACAGGAAGAAAACGTGTACCTACCTGGTATTCACATGAAGTTTGTATAAAAATACCTCACACACAAACTATAATTTTAAAAATACAGCACAACATATCAAATAAGTCACTCTTTGGCACACCAATATTTCACAACTACCGAACCACGCGGTAGAAATTGAATTCTCTAGAACTTAAAATCCAGTGTTTTCTTTTCCTGATTAGTTCAGCAATATCATAATGAAGCGGTGCTACTTGTCACAGCTATTTTCAGTTACTACTGTACTTTGCGCAGCGCTAATTAATTAAATGAATATTTAGGAACAACCATTAAATCAATTATTATCAGTACTGATTGTTATTAATAATTAATATTATATTAATTAATTTAGTGGTTGTTACTGAGTAATCATTTAAATTCGAGTGGATAAAGGCGCTTTTATTGTGTATATGTATGTGTATGTATTTATTGTGTTCACGAGCGCGCTCATACACAAATTTTATCGAGATAACAAAACAATCATATTACAGAATTGGAAAATCATACTTTTAATGTGACATAGTATATATTCAAGGGAAGTAACTTAATTTAATTAATTATTAATAATGATTTCTTTTTACCAATGTAGTATATAAACTCGCTAACGGCGTACAATGTGTTTTTATCTGCAGAACTCATAAGCGCAGCAAAATTTTTCTCAAACGGGTACTCAGCAGTAACAAACCTGCCTAAAAACCTGCTTCTCAATACTCTTAGCGATTTACATTCCATTAGTAGATGTACCCATGTTTCCTGCGACCACGAGCAAAAAGTGCATTTGTTATTACATGATATATTCCAGCATAAACCCCCACTTCGTATTTTAACTTCATATATAGACCCCAATCTAACTTGAGCTATTAATTTAATTTTGGATAACGGTAATTCTACGGTTAAATAATTAGGAAGTGCGGAGCTTCGGAGCGTAAATTTATACGTCGGATTCTGACTTGACTCTAATATTTTTTCTATGTCGTCGAAAAAAGATCTGTGCTCTGTAGCCTCTATAATTTTATCAAAATTTAGTTTAATCCACAGGGAGCTCAAATCATTTCATGGCATATTCCATCCAATTTCATTTAATTTTGACTCGACTAAGTTGACCCAGTTAAATTCCGGCTTATAATTGCTGTTTTGTTCTATTTGTACTAATTTTCTTAGAACGATTACCGGGTATCTGGTTTCCTTCATATTGAGACTTTTAGGTATTCTTCAAGGCGCTTTTATTTATTTCTAGTAAAATCGATTTGATCTTTGGCTCTTTAAAGCGATGCATAAACTTAGTTACCTTGGGCATACATATGTAAGTTGTACTTGCATTTCTCAGCTGGTCTAATAGTTTTGGGAACAGGACCAGCAACTTTGAATCGATGCCCGTTTTTATGGGAACGGGATAACTGCTTTAGTTCCTGAAAAAATGGGTACAGTTACAGGAACAATTAAGGGCACCAAATTTCCGTTCCCATGGACAGCACTAAGCTGTAACCTCCATCGTATTTGGTATTAATTTTGGTAGTCGAATATTTTCAACGGCATTTGTAAACGGCAGTCAAGTTGTGCTTGTGACTAAAAATCCAATTATTGTGTTAATGCCGGTACTTATGGTGCCTGATACGGATTACCAACTTAAAAATAAAGACAACACAAGGTTTTGTACTATTGGAATCGTTTCATACTTCAGCTGATATTTCTAAGTTTGATGAAGAATATCAAAACGACATCTCGTTATTTCGGAGAAATAGTGAGAAAGATCAGCACATTACAGTATCATCAGGGTCAATATCTTTCAAACGGTTTAATTTTTGACGCGTAAATTTAATGTCGTATCAAAAAGTACTTTTCAGGACAAGTGCATTGTCGTCGAAACTGTGGAATCATATACAGTACGGGATCTTAAGCATTGCACTTCAGACTTTCGTACGTTTTCCTATCATTAAACTTCTCGAGTGTCAAACATTTCTTAATTGATGATTCTAGTTTGATTCGTGGAAGATACCAAGTCTTGTCCAATTTTTTACAACGCCACGCAACTTTATTTCTCACTTACGTACCAGCTGTTATATTGCTGAAAAATATTTAACAGGCTGATAAGCGTAGGCTTTAACACGCTATCGGAGGATACTCTGCAAATGTCAAGTACCATAGCGAGATTCGAGATTTGCGGCATCCGAGATTTGACAAGTTTAAATATTCAAAGGGTATCGTACAGTACACTCTCATTGTAAAATAAAATTTGAAAATGCTCATAAATTCTCTTTTTAACAATTAAGTTACTGCAAATATACCTATAAATGTACCCTAATTAGTACTGTTCCTCGAACAGAACTAATGCCCTACAAAGGCAGTTTTCAAAAGCGAAATGCCCCGTATGAGAATTTAATGATTCCACTCAAATCATTATTTGCACAAAGACCAAATCAGGGCTTTGATAGAGCTTGTTGAGGTGTGTGTGACTGATAAATAGTAAAATCCCAAAGTGGTTTGATTTACTATGAAAGTTACTGATTGCACTTTTAATTACGTAATTGACTTGCCCGAATACGAGAATTACTATTCTAAAGATTAACAAGAGTATTTTTTGAGATGTTAAAAGTTCCGTGTCTTAATACATTCTGTTGCAAGCATTAGTCATCATTGCATCTTAACCAGATCAATGTACTAATACATTACATGAGTTTGCTATGCTACATTTCATAATACTTGCATTACAATTATTATTATGCAAGTAATATTCAATACGTTTGCTATTGTCAAGTAACTTAGAAATGACAAAAATGGCTAAATAAAATAATTTCACTTTCTTCAAATAAAATTAACAGCAATAACAATTACCACTGCTAGACAATAGCAAAACTATGACATTTCACTTCTCAACAGAGTTGAAACATATTTAAAAGGCTTATAAGCGTAGGCTTAGAACAAGTTATCACAGGATACTGCACATTTTAATTATCATTGCAGAATACGACAATGAAATTCTGAACCTCAACACAACTATTACATTATTTATTTGGATTCTGAGCAAATCAAAATATTACGCTGCACTAGGTCTCACATGATATTTCCCTGTGAGTACATAAATAATAATCAATTTAATTCAGACATTATCTGAAAATGTGACTACTAGCTCCGTAAAAAGCACTACTGCTCTAAGAGACACTCATCGCTTATAAGAACATTTCGCCGGTGAAGAGGCAAAATGCTTATATGACTTTTCAGCTAAAAGCAAAATGACCAACGTGCATTCTAAATATATGACATTCGTAGACCACATTGATTTTAGTGTAGCATTTAGAACAGTTTTTTAAATTTAAATTTCAAGCAGCTCACTTTAATTTTGATGAAACTCGATGTAGACGATTTTGTTTCTATCTAGACCAGTTTGTCATTAAGGATTAACATCTTAAAAGAAATGCTATCAAATCATTATCATTTAACGCATTGTAATTTTTTTTGTTTTCAAAGCATACATTTGCAAGTTACGAAATAATGATATGTTGTGATTAAGAGCTTTGTGCTCGCTCACCTATATGAATAAATAATAATGACACTGAAAAATAATAATAATACAATCTCAGTATTCAAAAATTGTGTCTTCTTTAAGGTTGTATGCTCAAAGTGAGTGCAATGTAAAATTTTCAACACACAAAACTGGTGAAAATAATTTAAACTCAGGGTTTCTGACACCAATGTCTGAATCACATCCTCGTCTGAAGACCTCTCATTAAAGTATTGTCTAGAAAACGGCGCTTACAAATCAATGATGCAATGAAGGTTTCTGATCTAACATATTTTCGAATTTCTTCATCCCAGAAGGTGTAGGAAGATGTATGCGATCAATCCAAAGTATGTAATTAATGTATGGATCGGACATAGATTTCATAAATAACCCATGACACTTCGTAGCTCAGGTCATTTAAGTGAATTCTCATGAAAATTTGAACATTTAATACCTTTATAAAGATAGTTAAAGCTGTCTTATCACACCATAGTAAAACCACATACTGTACAGTAGAGCGTCGTTTTACCAAGGCTCAAAAGATCACTTGTTGAAACCTTCAAAAACAAACTACTGATTACTTGTACTTGCATGTACGTGAGCAAGTCCTGATAAATAAACTGTAACAGGAATTGATATTACAAAAACTTGTACCTTATGTACAGTCAACTCTCGCTGAGAGAGAATCCCTTTTAAAACCATTCTTTCTTTCAGTGACAGAAATATGTTTGGAATATTCCCATTTATTCCCAATGGTTTGTATAGCAAGTGAAATTTCTAAAAATTGGTGTATTTGAAGAACGGCGTTATAAAGGGTGCCCAGTGTATTATATCGTCTCTGAAGAGGCAAAATACTCTACATACTATGGTTTTGTCTAGCATGTATCAGTAGATAATTTTGCCTGTTTAACGACGATATGCTAATATAAAGTTACAACGGGTGATCAGTCAGGTAAGTTTTAACCATCATTTTAATTTGTGTACTCTCTCACTCACTGTAGCGTAAACCTTATGTGGTTAGAGAAATAGGATCTAAATTCCTATTATCTTTATTGCATGTGTCAAAGTGTGCACCATATTAATATTTAATTAAAATTACACGCCGATTAATGTGATTATGATGAATTTCAAGTGTTTTCACAGTCTCAATACGTAAATAATGCAACAACAGCGATTAAAGTATTCCAGGTGTGCTCCTGGTGATTTTCCCACATGTCGGAGCAATGTGTATTAGCATTTGTTCATGAGATGACTTTTTATTCTTTTGAGGACGAATGAATTAGCCAATATTCTCTAAAACGAATATGCTTCTCACTGATGTTACGTGTGTCGCTACAAGTTAGAACTGTCTCGTCAAGATGGTTTGACATTTATTATTTGGTTGATTTCTTGGGGATTGAACTGGAAAAATATAAGGGTACATAATCTCTAAAAGCAACTTCTCAAAAATGCCTCTTAGCTTGTGGAAATTTTTCTGCAAACAATTCATAGCCATAATTTTTTTACGGGTAGCTTGGACAAACATTTGGATCTGAACAGGCCTTTTCTACACCGTAAATCCACCTGAGAATATTCCTTAGTTTAAGAAAGTGGAAAATATGTAAAATGTTGCTGCGCTTCGACCATACTATATAAACAATCCAAACAACAGACTGAACCATTCCTTTATACTGCAGATCTTTCTTAACTTTAACTCAAGAAATTCCACAATGTAGGTCCTGTCACGTTTCAAATTACTTGATATTACATACTCTCGCCCCAATATTTTATGAACGCATAATTTGTCCCTTGCACATATTTATGTACTATCTTTTGTATTATGAATACGGAAACTTGGACAGCAAAAACGGCCCGTTATCTGAGATAATACATTCTATATGCAGCTATCCGTTATAACGAGAGTTGCATGCACTAGGAAATACACTAGGCTGACAAATTAAACAAAACATTTTTTCTGGGACAGATTTTATCTTTACATAATACCTCAGTATGGAGGGCCAGTACAAATGTTATATTAAAATGTAGACGAATTTCCTGTCGGTACCATAAGGTGCCCCAGCGCCTCGGTGGTGTAGTGTGTCTGCACGGTTGCAGAGGAACCGGCTTCGACTCCAGTTCACCCCACATAACCTCCTAGATATTTTATATCTGTCTGCACATTGAAAAGGTGCATGTAACTCTTATATGCAGGAAATGGACATATGGTCGCACTTATCCCACACAGTCACATGGTTGATGTAAGCAGATTACATGTTGTACAGTTTAAAACTCTCACTTGTAAAGGAGTTGGGAAGATTATATGAACAGTGCAAAAATTGGAATGTGTGCCAAGACGTACTTCATAAATACATACATACATGCATACTTGTCAGTACAATCTGCTGAACGTCAGGACCTTACTCAAACGCCCTGTTTGAGGAGAAACAAGACAACGTTTAGCCAGCTTACAGTCCACATATTACGAACAGCAAAACTACACCCTGGTTACCTTAGTAAACCAGCACATTAATTAATATTGATTGATAATATTGATTAATAACTCTCATTATGACAGATGATCAAGCTTGCTGGAATTGTTACTGGTTTTCACCTTTGACATTATGCATTCCACCTAAGCATTTCACATAACAACCCATTGTCCAAAATGTTTGATTCAATTGCAAGTTTATATGTGGAAAGGTCTTTAACCACTTTATAACCACTTAAATTACTACGCAATAAGCTGGCTGACAGTTTGCAATTAATGGAGTTTCAAATGATGCCAAGCAAAATAAACTTGAAAATATAGATAAGCACAGTTTATGCTGTCATGCGACAGATTCCTGGGTTATTGTTTCGTTAGAAATAATTTCCAGTGTAATCAATTCGATTGATCGATCTTTCTGAGGATAATTATGTTAGATCTCATAGGAAATTGTAAATCCATATATAAATAGATACGGCTTACAAAACAATATCATCAGTCTGGAAACAGACACATCAGACAATTAAACATCTTGGAAGTTGATTCAAATTCAAAAGCAGATCAGAAGCCACAAAGGTGACCGGTAAGTGGCTAAGGAAGACCAAAATAATAATTTCTATTATGCTATCATATTTAACAAGGAGGAGCTTTATTTTACTTAAAAGAAGTACAAAGTTGCAAATTAAACTTTGCAAACATGTGAGCAAGCATTTCATAGAAAATAATACGATTGATTTTTTTTAGTATTTTGTGTTTACGGGCAGACGAGCAACGCAGCAAATTAACTAGATGGGCAAATTATAGGAGTGGATGCTTTGCATAGTCTAAAAAGTTGGAACATCCCGAGCACTCAAGACAATCATTTGTGACAGTAAGTTATCGAGTTAGAATTTATAAATTTTACTATCAATAGCAATGCCATGCGTGATTTATTTTTGAATGTCATAATGGAACAAAATCCGCAATTACAGATATGCAAGCATACATACATATATAATACCCTGGGCATAACTTGCATGCAATTAAATTTTTCACACGACTACCGAGATTTGTATTTGAACCGCGAAGGAACTCTCTAGGATAGTTCTCAATTCTCAACACATTATGTTGAGAATTATAAATGTCGTGAAAGCAAACAATGCGCACAAAGTAATTTTTATATAACAGGTGAATAAGGCCTTAGAGATCGTAACATAATGACTTATAGGGTCATACTGTTGAATTTGCTTTCAAAAAAAATAATAATTAAACAGTAACATAATTACATATAGTAGTTTACATAAAGAAGTGAGCTCATTTTGAAGCCCGTATTGAAATTTAGGATTCATTTAATTTTTGTGTGACCCGGATTACGGGAATCCGGCTTGCTCTTAGCACAACAATCGTTTTAGCATATTTTCAGCTTATGAAAGCAATTTCGGAACATTCCAATTATTAGTTACATAAAATTGCAATACACCGTTTTTCATTTATCCGTTATACCTTGCCTTCAAGTCATGTAGATTCGAAAGCTTGGATATTATCGGATGCAAATTTCGAGCGATATTTTGGAAACAAAGTTTCAAATTACAAGCGTAGACAAAGGCATGGACTTGTCTATGGAGCATATACATACTGTCTGGAACATCAAAAAAAATAGTTGGGACATTGAGTTGCTCAATTAGCAGGACAGGTTTGCATGTTATTTTTCTTACGCCAGCAGATATAAACAGTTAGGTATTGATCCTTACCTTGTTTTGCTGAAATAAAATTTCCTGAGCTGCAAATTTAAATAAGCTTTGACAGATGACAGTAGATATTATTTACTTAGTAAAAGATTTAGCAAAATTTTATGGACTTCAGATTGAAGTGCTATTTAGTCAATTCAATTATTGTGAGCTATTTCTGGGTACAGTGTATTCTTTCATTTGACATCTATCCTGGTCGCAAGTACAGTGAATTTCCTATATAGTGGTTTCCAAGGGAGTGACAAATTCCTGCCACTATAAAGGGATGCCACTGTATGTTACTAATGGTTAACTATATACTATTAATGTTTTTAGACAATAACTGTAACTAAATACATTTATAAATTTATTTATTTTTACAGAATACTCAAAATTATGAGGTATGCTAAGCTTCATTGAGTTTAAGATGTTCAGTAACTTTAGGTTTCCTCATACTATTA
This sequence comes from Allacma fusca, assembly GCA_947179485.1. Classification (NCBI taxonomy): domain Eukaryota; kingdom Metazoa; phylum Arthropoda; class Collembola; order Symphypleona; family Sminthuridae; genus Allacma; species Allacma fusca. The sequence continues at coordinate 69,647,207 of OX359245.1, forward strand.
ATAATATTAGTCGTAACAAACTTTTCGACTGCAAGGTCATCATTCCAGAAACCAAAATCCTGGAATTATGGCAATGGGAATTACTTCCACTGAGTACTCTACGGTTTTTTCACAATGAGGTTTTGCTTGACTGTATGTTTAATGTCATTTTAAATCTTCAATATAATAATTCAATTTATTTCAAAAGACCTGCACGTATTGAAACTTATTGGAAGTGAGCCAAGGCAAAAATGGCAATGATTTGTGTTATAACTGTTCGTTTTAACTTAAGTCAACTGTATTAACATTTGAAAATTAAATTGAACCAACCGACATAAGAATTATTAACCGCCCGCAGGTTTTATAACATGTTATACTTTCGAAGCCATTATCTAGCTAATTTAATTCCGACTACCATTATAATTTCGCATTGTCTGAGCCACCGTAACACACAATAGTGACATTATAGAGGGAATACCATTATAGCGGGTGCCACTATACTGTATACCTTTAACATTGCAAACCTCTAGGGAGGGTTTTTTGATGCCATTAAAGAGGGAATGCCATCTAAGAGGAAACCACTGTATGGGAAATTCACTGTACAGCGTAGTATGTACATATTTTCCATTACATTGTACCAGGTTACATTCTCAGGTGGATTTACTATATCAGAGGTGAAATCAAGGTCGCCTTTACAAAATCCTTGTCGAACAGTCGTAGCATTAATGTAGATGAAATAAATCCTCCATTAACTCGGTCCATTAAATTGTATGACAAAGCAGGAGCGTAAAAAAGTAAGTGAAAGTTTTCGACAATACAACGTTTAATCGCACTCAACATTTTAATTAATAAACGAGATTGTCGTCGAATTTTCTATTTATACTCAGCCCTAATGTAGATATTTACTGTACTCTAAAATACTTGTATGAGCTAGGTTTAGAAAATTTATTCGCAACAAAGAAGACACTGTTTAGAAGAATTCGAATGCTTCAACTTGTTTTTTAATACAATGAATATCATTTTGTAAAATAAATGTGAGAAATGCGTTAATTCAATTCCTGAAAAGTAGGGAAAGGACCACCGCATAGCCTGTTCCATCCGTGACTATTTAGGGGAGATAATGCCCCCTACCCCTATTGCGCGGTGTGCCTGATAGTGTTTATTCATATGTATTTATTAAGAAATTTTGTTGTGTGTTGCGAGGAAAATACTCCGCATTTAACTTTATTTTGTTTATCTTTAATTTCTCTCTTTCTCCTTTTACAGGGTAGGAAAGGGCAGTGGTTTAAGAACTTGCTTGATTGGAATCAAAATGGTTTGAATGAAGTTTCTAGTAAAACTGTTAAATTCAATTCGTAAAAAATTCTTATGATTACGTGAATGCATATACGTATTGACAGAATGTATGTATGTACAAGAAATTAAACACTACCTTTCAGTCGCAATACATCCAGTCTGTTTTTAGGGTGGCGTCAGCCCCCTAGTAAAATAGCCTTGTTCGTACGTCCGTGTGTCCCTCAGCACGATTACGCAAAAACTACTAAACCGATTTCAATGAAATTGTTTATGGGCATTACCTGTATCAAAAGTAAGGCTGAGTTCGTATTTGGTTGAAATCGGCAGGATAGTTTTTTCGAAACAAATTCTTGAAATTTTGGACTTTATGTCAAATGACTGTTATCTTTAAAACTACTAAATCGATTTCAATGAAACTTTTTGTGAATATTGCTTATGTAAAACGTAATGGTTACTGCCTATTTGGTTGAAATCGGCCCGATAGTTTTTTCGAAAACAATTCTGAAATTTCGAAAAAAACGAAAATATTTCCTACTTTGACGGCCGCGGCTGACGCCACCATACGCGAAGCCTCAAATTATCGCGTAGCGATGATTTTTTGTTCAAGTATGCACCGTACTGAATTACATTTATTTATGTCAATGAGAAGCTTTTGTACTCTTGGCTTAACTTGTGCTGTAATTATTTGTGTACGCTGCCATTTATCAGACATTTCGAAGCACTCAGGGAGTTAAGCACATTTAACTTAAATTTTAGAACAGATGTTCTATCATTATTTTACTTTAATTGATCAGTATGTGAATTTTTTTCCTTCAATTTGTGTACTACAAAATAGTGGTCTAAACGGTTCAGTTCAGTTCAGTTTTTTTCAATTCAGTTCAATTCACATGCTGAACTGAATTGAAACAAGATTTTTAATTCAGTTCAGTTCAACATTGTGAACTGAATTGAACTGAATCAAAAACCAACGGTTTCTACAGATATACTAGAATTATTATACTGTCTAAAAATGGAGGCAGTGTTTTCCAAGGGCACAAGAAAATGAAGCTAAATTAAGGGTACAAATCACTACTTAAAGGATCTGGAGAATCTGTAAACGGCGGATTTTGTATTGAAATGTTTGGGGCAGAATGAATTGTTTGAACTTTAATTCAAGGAAAACGATTCAGTTTAATTCTAAGTTATGAACTGAATGAATCGGTTTCACTTCATCTTGAATTGAGTCAAAAAAGTAGTAAATTGAACTGAAATTTTCAGTTCAGAACTTAATTGGTTTGAGCACTAATAGAAAAGGTCAAGGATTGATACTGAAACGATAAGTCATCGATCCAAGACCAATAAGGAATAAAAACCATTGATGCAGCACAATATTATTGACGTATATAATACAAATATTGAAACGGATTTAAAGAATTATATAAGAGCATATCATGATAAGGCTGCACACATTAAAATCACTCGAATCTGAAGCGACGTGGCAGTTAATGTACGGACATGTATATTTATGTATAAGTAGCTATCTATGAAGTCAGGTGAAAAAGATACTCTCATATCAATTTTGAGCATATAGAAACGATTCTGGAACGTTTCAGTTCTTACGTGATCATTGCTCACATTTAATCTCAAACGCTTAGTAAGGCGTTCAACGTTGGAAGGATTATCCGCAAATTCTATTGTTTATTTATCTAGTTGATCAGTTAGATGAACTGGTAAAATACGCAGTTACCATCAGTGCTCGGCACGGGTATGGGTAATACTCGGGTAAACGGGTATGGGTACGGGTATGGGTACTACCCGGGTACGGATTTTGTGTACCCGAACAATTCCGGGTACTACCCGGGTACACTTTGGTCGGCTCAAAATTTCGGGTACGGATACGGGTGTGGGTACGGGTACAAGGATTTCAAAATGGGTATATACCCACCGGGTACGGGTATAATGGTGTCGTTTACCCGTACCCGCGACCATCGTACCCGAGTATTTGGATATGTTGAGATTTGAGGCATTTTGATGAATTTTATGAAAATAATGGAATTTCCGTTGGAAAATTCTGTCGGTATTTTTAGTAATTCTGAATGCATATAGCTTATTGTTAATACCCTTTTAACCTTTGTGAAGGAAAATATCCTTCTCAGCAGTTATTCCCTACCAGAAAGTGGGAAGGGGAAATATATGCACATACATATATTTGAATGTGCTAACGTAACTTTAGCAATATGGATGACATAACCATACCTCTTGAACTGCTGGAGAGACAAGGTTGAAGAGAAGTGAGAATATCTCTCACACATATATGTACTATCGATGGTACATAGTACCCTATCACTAATACCTTGCTCTGCAATAGAGGGGTAGTGTATCTGCATTTACAACTAAGGGTCCTAGCTTCAGATATTATAAAAAGGTCAAACCATTGTTCTCCTCACGTATAAATACTGCGGTCCTAGTAAAATGCGGCATGGATTATTATATTGTCATTGAGAATCCACTCTGTTAGTTGGGGTAAAATAAAATCCAACACTAAAAACCTTCCGAAAATAATATTGACTTAGTATCATTTATTTTATTACGTTCATTCTCGTAAAGTAAAATTAGAACTTGGAGTCTTTTTGTAGGATTGCATATATTTCATAATAAATCCTTACACCTTACAACATGTAGTAACTGTATTTCAGACTGTGTTGCTAAAATATATATTTATATCTATAATATATATTTTTATGGAAACAGGTTTTAGGAAGAATAATTAATAAACAGACGAGGAATAATATCAAAATAGAAGTGGAGAATAGGATTCAACGAAATTTTATACAAAACGTCTTCATAATGTAGTAATTTGTTACTAATTGCATAAATAGTCTGATTGACACGTATGCACATGATACTTGATTAGCCACAATAATTACAATTTAAAAATTAGAGTTCCGATGAGTTAGATGGCCAGATATTTTTTGTAATTGGTAGTTGATTAGGAAAAGGCGGATATTTGTAACAATATATTATTGAGTTACATGTACACAGAGCTACTGAGGTGAGAAAATTAATGTAAAAGGCCGAACAAATCAAGAAGTGAAAAATCGAGTCGCCAAGTCCTAAGCCAAAAATGAATGTACATATGGACTGGGTGCTATAAAATACTTCGCCCATCAGCCCAGAAACAATCAAATGGGGATTATTTTACTTCTAATCAAAAACGCTTATAGTTTTCTACTCTTCAATAAAAATATATAATGTCAAATACCTCTCTAGCTAGTCAAAATTACCCACTCAGGTGTCATAGATACATTATTACATATAACGTACTATGTATTACATTAAAACAAATCTGGATAAAGTACCCGGGTACGAGTACGGGTACGACACTGAGATACCCGAGTATGGGTACTATTTTCGATTATTTTCGCGTAGGGGTACAATACGGGTACAGGTACATGGATTGAGATAACATTGCGGGTACGGGTACGAAAAATTTGTACCCGGATACTCGGGTATGGGTACGGGTATAGATACAAGTTATTGAAATACCCGCACTTTGGGTACGGATACGGGTACGGGTACCGATTTTTCGTACCCGTGCCGAGCACTGGTTACCATTCCATGTAATGCAGATTTTAAATGTTAGTTCTGCAAAACTCTGAGCGTTAATAAACAAGTTAATAAACGCCTTTCATTGCGTGCGTATTTTAATCTTTCGTGTAAGCTTATCCAGTCATATTTGAAGATATCACAACGTAGGCAAACCAGTTACCTTTAAATAATGTTGAGGAATAGATCCACATCATTTTAGGAGACAAATCCATACCATTATCATCAAAACAATAATTCTAAAGTGCTAGTCTAATTAAAGCCAATTCAATTTTTAACGCAGTGCGGCTGTTTAAAACTAAATATATTATAACGGATTTTCACGACATACAGATCAATTTTCTTAAGCGATAGGCATAATTAATTTAATTTCGACTTTGACAATTCGAGGGTGTAAACGTGTTGAAACTTCACTAATTAGCCCTGCAAGTAAGTCTTTATTAAGTACAGTAAGGTGAGTGCTTTCGGACATGTCCGTCACTCGAAATCATTACTTTCACTGTGCTAATTCGACAGTAAAACCATTACATTAAAGCAATATGACCGCGTTTCCACTTGTGCTGAAACCTTTTCCTAGTGAGTTTGTTGGCAATGCTAGGTGTTTTCATTCTTAATGAAAATAAATTCACCATCCAAGTCCATAAATTATGGACTTGGTTATAGCAATAATTCAATATGTACACCTGTGAACTTTAATTGAGGAAGGCAAAGCTAGGTGATGAGGTTTGGTAAGGTAATAATGTAACAATAGGGTTGGTTAGAAAACGATTAGACGTAACAAGAGGAAAACCCTACAATGCTATCTCTATGAAAATAAAGAAATTTATTTGGTACAGGGTAACCCCTGCTCGAAGTAACTTTCTTTATTTTTAACCTATTGGTTCTCCGAAATGGAATATATCCGTACAATGTTGCGTTCAGCAATTAATATTAATTTATTTCAAGAAAAGTACTCCATATTTAAATATTACAACGTGATGCGTCTACAAAGTATTACACCAAAAATTGAAGGGAAAAGGTGACTAATACATATATGTTACACCATGAGAAACAAAAATGGGATCTCAGCACTACAACAGCTGAAAAAGGTTATTGGATTGATTTTTTGTGTTTTCCAGGAAATTTATACTCTAGAAATTTCACTGATTCCTTAAGAGTAGCCACTACTGTAAACGGTGAGATACCAGGTTACAAATCTCATTGACGCACATATGGATATATACTTATGTAATATTTATGATCAACCGAATGAATTTAAGATTATATGTTCTGCTCCTCGAACAACACAAGCGAGTACACAGTTACTCCGAACCTCGCAATAAAATCAACGTTCAGCATACAGTAGGGGCAAAGAAGGGCAAAAGTATTTTAAGCACTAAGAGTCATTTTGCAAGAAGAACAATACAGTCAGGATGCAGTTTTAATAAATACAATATACACGCTTGCATTGAAATAAAATATCGCGTCGATTTTTTAATGCAAGCATCCATTTAAAACTACAAAAGTAGTTTTTAAATTAGAACGCATTTGCAACTTATACAACTCCGATGTTTTCAGATTCATTGGATTTTTATAAATTCCCATCAAATATTGGCATGTAGAAATCTATTTTATTGGGTTTAGCCATGTAATATTAGAATTTCGAATGCAGTGGAATTGAATGTGGCCAAAAAAAACATGTCCACATGGTTTTATTTTCACAAAATTACAGAAAAGTGCAACATGGGTGACAATTCGGGTCAAAATACAGGAAATGCAAAAATAATTAAGGAAAACAACAAATTTGCTAATTGCTACAGCCCCAACCCTGTGCAGTGTCTACCAACTTCCAAATTCCTTAGCTTATTCCCCAAGCCCAGTTTATATTTTCATGGAAGAGAAGACAAACTTGCAGAAATTCATCGTACTGTTCAAGTCTGCACAACTCAAACACACTCCCACCTCAAAACAATTGTAATCCATGGCTTTGGCGGCATGGGGAAGAGTGAAATTGTCCGGGCTTACGCTAATCGTTTCTATAAGGACTACGATTACATTGTGTGGTTTGATGCTGAAACAAAAATAAGTGTACACCTCAGCTTTCAGAGACTTGCCGAGGTTTTAGGATTGTCATTCGAAACAACCGTCGACATCACTAAAATATATCAGAAAATTACCAGCACCTACAACAAAGGCATTTTCATATTCGACAACGCTGAAGGACTGAAAACAGAAAATAATCAATTTGGAATTGAGGAATATTTACCAATGGATTGTATTCTAAAGAAACCAATATGTATTATTACTTCTCGTAACGGAATCAGCGCCTGGGATGCTGTCAAAATGAAACTTAGTATAATTTCCCTTGATCGACTGTCGCTTGATGAAACATATTTGTGTGTAAAGAAGTATTTACACATTAATAATAAAATGCTTTCTTCTAATTTAGACAATTCCATTTGTTCTATTGCAAAAGCTTTGGACGGCTATCCCTTGGCGTTGTCTCTTGCAAGTGCCATGATGGGTAAACTTAAGGATGACTCTTCATTTGAAGACATAGAAACTAGACTGAGTGCTTACATGGACATTCTTAAATTCACTGCAATCCTCGAAGAGTACAATGAAAGTCATTATGAAGTCAGGCTCAATATGATTTTGGAAGCAGCCTCGACGAAGCTAGAAAGTTCCACAGCCGTTGACTTACTAGCAATCATGTCATATTTGGATCCGCACAAAATTACATTGAAACTAACGTACGCCATTTTCAGCTGTAAATGCTATGATGGTAAGGAGCATCTAGAAATTTACGACCGAAATTTCTTGCATGTAATGACATTGTTCCAGGAATACTCCTTGGTGAAAATCGATAAAGACGAGATGAAACTTCATCAATTAATTCAGAAATCGGCTCGAACTGTAGCAGCAAATCAAGCAGTTACCAAAATTTTAAGATTCTTCGAGCAAAATCCAAATAACGAAAGATGGAGAGAACACATGATATTTGTTTATAATGTCTTGACTTATGGCATCTCCGTTGAGAATGAAGGTTACTTTTTATCCATGCTGATGCAAAAATTAAATCCTGAAAAATTTCCTGCAAAACTTCTCCGGAATGCAGGATACAAAAATTTCAGTAGTGGGACTACGTTTTTGGATCAACCAATTGCCCAAAAGAGTATTGCTAATGTGGCTATTCCAAATGGTAAATACCAAATAATTACTTTATCACACCAATGCACTTTACTTAAACTCCAGCTAAACGTTAATAAAATAATCCACTTTTAGGAATGAATATTGTTAGCATTCTCGCTGATGAAGAAACCACTCACATCTTTCCTGAGCAAAATGGAAAGGAACAGTAAGTTCCGTAGTTTCTGAATTTTGTATTCACTTCGGCTAGTGTAAAGGGAAGTTATTACCTGTGTATTTGGGTAAAAGAAACTAAAGGAAAATAATTTTTAATAAAATAACTGTTCAGTGTTCCCATAATTACGGCAGCTTCTGTGTGCAAAATACATTCATAGTTAGCTATATCTGTGCATGGGCTGAAATTAATTGTACGCTTAAAAAACTTGGTACTATATAATATATAGTATTAGTAGTAATATATAGTGCCTATATACATATATATATACATAATATATATATATATATAGGTATACTTATCCAACAAAGGTACAAGTAAAAAACTTGTTAGGAAATGTTATATTAAATAAAAAATGAATATCACGAGTCAATATTTTCACATGTAAACTAAAACATTATTTTGTTATGTACAGGGTGGGAAGACTGAAACCCCGGGTGTGTTTCCTTTTCGGCCTATTCTCAGTGACTCTTACAATCGTAGTTGTAACCTCCGTGTTATTTGGAATTAATTTTCGAAGTCACGAATTTTCAATGGACGAAGATTTGTCTGTGACCAACATTCCAATAAATGAGTTAAACTCGACTTTGCTTGATACGGAGAGCACGAAGACCCAATTGAAAATAATGTCCGCAAAAGATTTCGGACTATTGGAATCGTTTCACACTTCAGTAGATATTTCCAAGATCTATGAAAAATATGAAGATGACTTTCCTTCCCTTCGGCGAAGTAGTAAGAAGATTCAGCACATTACAATATCTGGGTCAATATCGTCCGAATGGTTTTATTATGTAATGCGTGAATTTCCTGTCGTCCGAAGTCTAACAATAGATATGGATACATTTTGCTCACAAGGAGCTTCAATAGATACTTTCAATGTCAAAGGTATTGTCATTGAAACTGTGGAAACATACACAGTACGGAATTTTAAGCATTGCACTTCAGACTTATCCAAATTTTTTCTGTCGTTAAACTTCTCGAGTATCGAGCATTTAGTAATTGAGGATTCTAGCTTAATTATTGGAAGATACCAAGTCTTGGCCGGATTTTTACAACGCCACGCTACTTTGTTTCACAGAGTTACTTTTCAGCGTTGCTTTATTTGTAAGTACTGCAAAGTTCTAGACATTGAATTCCCAAACTCGGAAGTAGAAATTTTTAACAGAACAAAGGAGCCTTTTGAGTAAGTGAATGAAAACGTTACACAAAGCCGTTAAATTATGCAATAACCGGGACAAACAATCAACATTTAACTTTTTAGCTTAAAGTTCTTTATCAAGGACTACTTTCGGGCTGAGCCAATATCAGTCTTGCATTATCAGATAGATTTGTTTAATAACCAATTAGCTTAATTTACTTTACATACGAAGGTGAGGGGAAAGTAACGGAGATTATGCATGTATATAACATATATATATATATGTAACGAAGAACAGTCTTGCGTTATATGATGAGCGCAGATCCTACTGAACCGATGCCCCGTAATTCAACCTCACCACAGCCGTACATCCATCAGAATATTACATTCATCTCTATTACTGCTCTTACCTCCGCGACGACCAGTCAGTAGCATATTTTTAATTAATATTTTGCGTGCGGGGAAATTATGACCAGATTATGAGACAACAGTGCTTCCCCCTAACAGCAATCAAATAATTTATTCTACAGTGCTACCACTACCCCGAGTACGGCTTATACTTCTAATAATTAGACTAAACACTGCATACATTTATATGCATGCAAAATGAAAGTAATGTCACAGTAAATATAATGATGGAAAATAAACATGTTTTTATTAAATATTTACAATAAAATACACTCTTTAGTCCATTTACATCAGAATTCCCTGCAAAATGTCGCAAGTGTAAAGCGTCCTCATACTAAATTATAAAAAGAAATTACACTCAAGTCAAGATATTGTAACTGAATAACTACTGAAATTGCAAAGCGTGATTAATATAGTGCAAACGCATGCATTTTTATTAACTGTACAGTACAGGAAAAAGCTTTAAACAAAAACATTGTAGTGAATGCACTAATTCACTGTGTACCTTATACATTACCTGAATTTGTATGTTTCACTCACTGCACTTCACTAATTATTAAAATCTAAAATAGTGTCTAGAGACATGGGGAACACTGAGCTCGTGAAGTCTAATTAAACTCTTCAACTCAGAAGGAGTAATTTCTTATAATTTTAATGTTGATAATCGTTTTTAATTTTGGTATAAAATCGCATTAAATTCAGTTATTATTAAATAATTTCTTATATAATATCCTCCATTCACAAGCTGGTCAAACAAATTGGTAACAGACTTCACGAGTAAAAATTAACTTTTAATTAAATTGGGAACGGTAAAATCACGCCACTGATAAACTAACTTATTGGAACTGGTTAATAGTTCGTTCAAGTACCGGTCTATCTTAATCAGCCTGCGCAGAAAGTCATTTCATAATTTTAACTTAAAATGGCAAGATTATGAACGCAGTTCAGTTTGATCCTGACATACTGAAAACATAATGAAGAACCCCAGCAACTGTAATATTTTTATGAACTATTTTAGAACCATGTTATTCTTTAGTTAGTTAGTTAGTTATTCTTAATTCACAAGTTTCAAAAGGATCTATACATGTATTGGTTTTCATCCTGGATACCAAATATCAAGTCAGTATAGCAATCACAGTCAAAGAAAATAAGCCAAGTCGGATACTATAAGTTATCAATAGGAAGTTAGCGCACCCTTTAGATGAGGGAAACTTATAAACTTATACAGCGAAAGTGACGTCACTTTTCGCTACTTTATAAGTTTACGGAATGAACGAAACTTATACAGCAGCTCTATACGTTCCATAAGTTATGGAAAGTGATGTCATGATCACGTGCGTAGCGAAAAGTGACGTCACTTTCGCTGTATAAGTTTTATAAGTTTCCCTCATCTAAAGTGTGCGCTAACTCCCTAATTATATTCAATTTAAGTTACATTATCAACACGATTCGACAGTATGTATTTAGTTAAAACTTTCATGAAGGTACAATATTTCATATTATGAAATCTAATGCTCCGTTCACATTGCCACTTCTGCAAGCAAAAAGTCGCCTCTGCAAGTATTTACTTGCAGCGCTGTAGGTTCTGTTCACATTGGTCGCCTCTGCAAGCATTTTACTTGCAGAGGCGACTTGCAGAGGGTCGATTTTACTTGCAGAAGCGAAGTAGAACTCGCTTCTACTTTCCTCTGCAAGCTGATGAACATGCTTGCATTTCCCATTGAGTTCCTTGTTAACTTTTTCAACCAACTCCTATGCCGCGCAATGTTAAATTTATGTCGATTTCTATTCTGCACCGTGTTAAATTTACGACGTATAGAAAAAGTCGCTAACCGTACGTTGCCAACAGACAAATTGCTTGCACTTGCAGCTGAAAACCAATGTGAACAAAACTTCCATACGTGCAAGTAAATCAACTTGCAGACCGTTCGCTCAGCAAGCTAGCTTGCTGACGAAAAAATTTAGCTTGCAGGAGCGCAATGTGAACGTTACATAAGGGAATCAGGTAAGTTATTCCAGTAGTTTACATAACTGTACAATATATTCCTTTCCCCAACTTTACACTCAACCTTCGGATGTTATAGTGATATACTTCCAGCAGATCTCAACATTGAGGATTTACGCTTAGTAAGTATAGTTGAATTTATATAGGGGACCGAATGGCCATAATGAACTAAAGTATACATTAGTTTCGCACTATAATACATAATTCGTTCAGGTAGACTTAGCAGGTTAAAAGTTTCATATACATTCGCTAAAGAAGAAGGTTTCTTAAGGTTGCTTATGTCAGAAATTGTTCGCAATTAAGATGCCTATAGGACGTCATAATCTCCGCATGTAAAACACATGAACTGATTATGAATTTCGAGCATTAATTATGATATCATTACGATAATCAGTGCTAGCTTGGTACGTTCATTTCTTCACCCATCTCAAATTTATTAATCACTTGCTCCTTTCATTTTTCTTGTCAAAATCCTATAGCTTTAACTCAGATTATTGAAATTTTCAGCCAAGGAAATAACAATAATAAAATTAATTAAATTAATTAAAACGGCAAACAGAAAGGGTTAATGTTAATGTATTTAAATTTTAATTAATTAAAATTAAGTAATGAATCGAGTTAAATCCATAAACCTACTTGAGAAAGGGCTGCAGTTAATTTTTACGTTTAAGAAAAACTAGACAATTCTTTGAAAATGGTCATCCTGACTATGATAAGGGATATTTAAAATTATTTCGCAAAAATTAATTATCTTTGCAAAAGCAGTTAAATTCCGCAGGAGTTAATGGGTGCAAAGCGCTGCACCAGGTATAATCCCTATGTAAAATCCCTATGTATCAGGTAAGAAACTAACCATGAAAAATAAGACGACGACAATTTGTTCATTCTGGTAAGTGGTGACAAAGTTAAGCACATTACACTACCAGGGCAAATATCGACCGAGTTTTTTGCGTTTGTGGTACGTACATTTCCTGCCGTCCGACGTCTAACAATCGATATGGATACCTTTTGCTGGCAAGGACTTTCAATAGGCACTTTAAAGGACAAATGTATTACCATCTTAACTGTGGAAACATATACAGTACGGAATTTTAAGCATTGCATTTCAGACTTATCCAAGTTTTTTCTATCATTAAATTTTTCAAAGTATCAAGCATTTCATAATTGAGGATTCGAGCTTAGATCTCGGAAGATACCAACTCCTGGCCGAATTTTTACCACTCTAAGCAACTTTATTTCACAGAGTTACTTATCAGCTGTGCTTCATCTGTAAGCCCTGCAAGGTTCTAAACATTGCAATCCCAAACCCCGAAGTGGAAAATTTTAACAGGAGAAAAGCGCCATTTGAGTAAAGGAATGTAAAAGTTACACGAGGTTGGACGAAGGTAATTTTCTTCGTATTGTCTAGAATTTTATTTCTTATAACAGGTAGATTTTAAAAAAATGTCGTTAATTTGCTTTAATGAATATTTTAGAAATTAATTATTATTGACATTGATTACACTTAAATTAATGCGATGACAGAGATGATTGACACATTTAATGGAAGCATTCTTCATCTGTGGTTCTAAGATTGAAATACTTACCACTAATAGTAACCAATAGTGTCTTGGCCCAGAGCAAAACAATCATTGCCGTTTTTTTCGGTTGCCGGCTGATCAATATCGGTCATAATTGGATTCTCAGCCTCAGATTGTAAAATCTTGGTCACAATTTGATTCTCGACCTCAGATTGGAAAAACTTGGCCACAATTGGTTTCTCGGACTCAGATTGGAAAACATTGATCACAACTGGCTTCTCGGCATCAGATTGACAAATATTGCTCACAATTAGTTTCTTTCCCATGGATTGACCAATACAATTTAATTACAGTCGACTCTCCTTATAGCGTCTCTCCCTATAGAGTCACTCTCCCTATAAAGTCATCCTGGGTTCCTCCCAGGGTGGCTTGATTTAAATCACGTTGATTTAAATCTTGATTTAAATCAAGATTTAAATCACTTGATTTTTTTCAAATAAATCATTGATTTAAATCAAAATTGACTCTTCAATTTTTGCGGTTAGGTAAAATTTAATTTTACGTCTCCAAACGTTGTAAAATGTGCATTTTTTTGATTTTACAAATTTTTGGTATAAAACCATTTTGGATTTTGATAATTTTCAGAATAATTTGGGCACGTTGATATATTGATTATCTGTCAAGCTGTCAAAGTGCCATAAAATTTGGATATGAGTGAGTTTTGAAGTATTGTATAATACAGATACTAGAGCTTCTGCTGGGGACAATTGTTATACCCCACAGAAGATTCCGCCTCGTTTCAAAATCCAGGGAAATAATACGGAGACAATATTTACATTCCGAAATTGTCTCGTCCCTAACAGAAACTCAGTAACTACAAAAACATTCCAATATCCAATCTTTCTAAAAGAGTACCGTTTAAAGTGGCAAGATTTGACTGTGATTTTTGCATTTTTTAAATGTTACTCTTGTGCGGAGAGATATTCACACGACTTGTTTAAACGGTATATTCCCAATTTGCAAATAATTTTTCTGTCCCAACATACTCTACCATCCCATCCCGAAACACTGTATATGCACACACTGTGCACATTTTATATAATTACATATAAATATATTTGCCATTGAACAAGTCTGATTCATTACCGAACCTTTAAATGTCACATATTCCCTCTATTTTCTATTTATAAGGTTAATGAAGTATTTGCATGACCCCTCTTGAAAGAACTTCCGTTGGACAAGCTGGTAATAGGTTGGTAAGCTATGTACCTAGAAAAGCTTATCAGCCTAAGGGTTAACCAGCTTTTTATTTCATATTAGGTAGCTGACTTGCCTTTGTAATTTTCTCTCAATACATTTGATTGATTCTTCAAGTTTCATTGGTGCCAACAGTGCACAATATTATTAGGAATATTAAAATCCAAAAATTTGTATGGAAATTCTATCGTACTATAAAATATTGAATTTAAATCATAAAATATTGATTTAAATCAAAAAAATCCGATTTAAATCAAATAAATCAGATTTTTTTGATTTTTTTGAAAAAAATCAAATAAATAGATAAACCAGGGCAAATATCGACCGATAAGAAGATAAATAGATAAACCAGGGCAAATATCGACCGAGTTTTTTGCGTTTGTGGTACGTACATTTCCTGCCGTCCGACGTCTAACAATCGATATGGATACCTTTTGCTGGCAAGGACTTTCAATAGGCACTTTAAAGGACAAATGTATTACCATCTTAACTGTGGAAACATATACAGTACGGAATTTTAAGCATTGCATTTCAGACTTATCCAAGTTTTTTCTATCATTAAATTTTTCAAAGTATCAAGCATTTCATAATTGAGGATTCGAGCTTAGATCTCGGAAGATACCAACTCCTGGCCGAATTTTTACCACTCTAAGCAACTTTATTTCACAGAGTTACTTATCAGCTGTGCTTCATCTGTAAGCCCTGCAAGGTTCTAAACATTGCAATCCCAAACCCCGAAGTGGAAAATTTTAACAGGAGAAAAGCGCCATTTGAGTAAAGGAATGTAAAAGTTACACGAGGTTGGACGAAGGTAATTTTCTTCGTATTGTCTAGAATTTTATTTCTTATAACAGGTAGATTTTAAAAAAATGTCGTTAATTTGCTTTAATGAATATTTTAGAAATTAATTATTATTGACATTGATTACACTTAAATTAATGCGATGACAGAGATGATTGACACATTTAATGGAAGCATTCTTCATCTGTGGTTCTAAGATTGAAATACTTACCACTAATAGTAACCAATAGTGTCTTGGCCCAGAGCAAAACAATCATTGCCGTTTTTTTCGGTTGCCGGCTGATCAATATCGGTCATAATTGGATTCTCAGCCTCAGATTGTAAAATCTTGGTCACAATTTGATTCTCGACCTCAGATTGGAAAAACTTGGCCACAATTGGTTTCTCGGACTCAGATTGGAAAACATTGATCACAACTGGCTTCTCGGCATCAGATTGACAAATATTGCTCACAATTAGTTTCTTTCCCATGGATTGACCAATACAATTTAATTACAGTCGACTCTCCTTATAGCGTCTCTCCCTATAGAGTCACTCTCCCTATAAAGTCATCCTGGGTTCCTCCCAGGGTGGCTTGATTTAAATCACGTTGATTTAAATCTTGATTTAAATCAAGATTTAAATCACTTGATTTTTTTCAAATAAATCATTGATTTAAATCAAAATTGACTCTTCAATTTTTGCGGTTAGGTAAAATTTAATTTTACGTCTCCAAACGTTGTAAAATGTGCATTTTTTTGATTTTACAAATTTTTGGTATAAAACCATTTTGGATTTTGATAATTTTCAGAATAATTTGGGCACGTTGATATATTGATTATCTGTCAAGCTGTCAAAGTGCCATAAAATTTGGATATGAGTGAGTTTTGAAGTATTGTATAATACAGATACTAGAGCTTCTGCTGGGGACAATTGTTATACCCCACAGAAGATTCCGCCTCGTTTCAAAATCCAGGGAAATAATACGGAGACAATATTTACATTCCGAAATTGTCTCGTCCCTAACAGAAACTCAGTAACTACAAAAACATTCCAATATCCAATCTTTCTAAAAGAGTACCGTTTAAAGTGGCAAGATTTGACTGTGATTTTTGCATTTTTTAAATGTTACTCTTGTGCGGAGAGATATTCACACGACTTGTTTAAACGGTATATTCCCAATTTGCAAATAATTTTTCTGTCCCAACATACTCTACCATCCCATCCCGAAACACTGTATATGCACACACTGTGCACATTTTATATAATTACATATAAATATATTTGCCATTGAACAAGTCTGATTCATTACCGAACCTTTAAATGTCACATATTCCCTCTATTTTCTATTTATAAGGTTAATGAAGTATTTGCATGACCCCTCTTGAAAGAACTTCCGTTGGACAAGCTGGTAATAGGTTGGTAAGCTATGTACCTAGAAAAGCTTATCAGCCTAAGGGTTAACCAGCTTTTTATTTCATATTAGGTAGCTGACTTGCCTTTGTAATTTTCTCTCAATACATTTGATTGATTCTTCAAGTTTCATTGGTGCCAACAGTGCACAATATTATTAGGAATATTAAAATCCAAAAATTTGTATGGAAATTCTATCGTACTATAAAATATTGAATTTAAATCATAAAATATTGATTTAAATCAAAAAAATCCGATTTAAATCAAATAAATCAGATTTATTTGATTTTTTTCAAAAAAATCAAAAAAATCAGCAACCCTGGTTCCTCCCAAGCTAAATTAAATGCTAATTTCTACCTTTATAGCGTCACTCGTTATAACGTCAGTTCCTTTATAAAGTCGCTTTTTGTGCCGCCGTAGGGTGAAAGCGTACCCTTATAACGTCATGTTGACGTTACAACTCGTCAAACCTAGCTAAATAACATACTGGTGCTGTAATTTTAAAGTTATTTTTATTCTTCAGTTTCACTATAATTGCATAAGCTTATAATGTCTCGACGTTATAAAATACTGGAAGGCACGTGTTATTGTAAATGTATGTGTAAGCGTGGTTAACGACATTGATTAATCCCCATCCAGGAAATCCACATTTTCAAGCTTTTAGGTTTATCTGTATTTTCGCATCCGATAAAGAACTGTCATTCACAGCTTTAACAGAATTACAATTTTCACTGTTTGAAAACTTTTACAAATGTTCTGAGAAGTCTTATTGAGATTCAGAAAATACTTTATGCAATCCTGACCTTTTTTGTTGTTGTTAGTGGCGTGAGAAACTTTGAAAAATGTTATAATCTATTTATTAATATTAACCATTTTTATTCTCATTCTACATAGACATACATTATGTGCCAAATGAAACGAGACATGACTCCAATTTAACTAAAAACGGAACATTTGCAATTAAACCGTTATTTATATGATGTGCCTCTATAACGTCGTTCCCTTATAACGTCACTTTTTGGGAGATTTATTGATGTCGTTATAGAGAGAGTCAACTGTACTTGATTTTACCAATTTGTACCAACTTTGCTTTAAAATTTTTGCAGTCATGGGGGTCATTCACATCAGCCAAAGCTAGGATATTTTGGGATATTTTATTTAGTTATTTCAACAAAAAAAATCCCTTTTGACGCAAATTTGTCACAAGTTTCAAGTGATTTTGTGTGGTATTTCAACAGTTGTATGCATACTTGCAGTTTTGGTCCAAAGTTCAAATTCAGTTCCATTCACATCCCAAAATTTTTCGTGCCGTTCAGTTAAGTTCAGTTCCCTTTGTTAAAATCCTGTCCTAGTTCAGTTCAATTCACTGCGTATTTTCCAGTCGTTACGTTCAGTTCAGTTAATTCTTGCAGTATTTTTTCAAAGTTCAATTCAATTCATTATATACTTTTCGGCCGTTCAGTTCAGTTCACATTATCTATCATTAGCTTGTAAATTACGATATATGTATTTAAGCAGAGATGCGCCCGTTACGTTACTTTTACCTAACAATAACGGAATAACGCCGTTTTTAACGTAACGGCCTATATTTGGAGCAGGCAATAACGTAACGGTAACGGAACTAGGGTGTGCTAAACATTTATCGGAATAACTATAGCGTTCCCGCGTGTGTAAACAGAAAGCGATATTGTAACGTAACGCAACGCTATCAAATAAATATACTTATGCATGTACATATTAATTTTTGTATTACGCATTGACATCTATTATTGGCTTTGCTTGGAGTAACTGTGCATGCAAATAAACGTGGGATATAGGTAAATATTAAAACTTTAGTTGGATGTGGACACCCTCATCCCTGAGCCTCATTATGTACGTTATTGAAAACATGGTAAATTTCAATAAGTTTTTGACCCTTTATTTTGCTCAGCCCACACGCTTTTGCTAAAAAACGATGTGTGATCGGCTTACGAATTAAGTTTTGGTTCTAACATGGAGTTAGTAGATAAGAACTAACCATGGAGAATACTGCTGGTAGTAAAAGGAGAAAAATGAATTTAAAAAAGGACAAGTGTTGAGATTACCACACCGGGTAGTCGGGATGCGGATCACATTGCAGGTGAATCAAGAACTACACAGAAACTGTAAATTGCCTTTTCGCTACATATTCTGCATACCAGGTACGTCTGGCAACACTAGTTGTTTGACATTTTAGTTTATAACGAGCGGACAATAATAGTAACGATAACGGAAAGTAACGGCTATTTTATATTTTTTAATGGTAACGAAAGTTAACGCTGGAGTATTACCGTGGTCTTGTAGTAACGGAACGGTAACGCTGAATTTTTCAAACAATATTTAGTCATGTAATGATAATTAACGACAATTTTAAAACCTATCGTAATAGTGTAACGTAACGAAACTGTGGATGCGCATCTCTGTATTTAAGTGACATTTGTTTTTATTTTTATAGTTTGGAGCTTTGACTGAAGCCAGATTTTTTTGCTAAATGACTGATTAAATAACTCCTTTCAAAACTCCGGTGTTTTGAAAGCAGCATTGAATTTGAGCTTTTTGATAAACAATCAATGTAAAAAAACCAAGCGCTTCTAAATTAATAAATCATGTAACTATGCTTACAATTATTGGGCTTTTTAATTCATGCAACTTCGGCCAAAATGTGTTGAATACTCGTTCTTGAATGTAAAAATCTGTTTACATGTAAGCAATTTGATTGATTTGTAATTTAATGTCATTGAAATGTATTACCAAAAACCTGGGTGCTATCTTTTAAGATTACAAAAAAAATTTCATGCAATTTAGAGATATTTTGTATAATATTCGTTTTGTGTTCATGATTATATGAACTTAAATTGAAACCCTGACTCTTAAGTTCAATTCAGTTCAATTTGCGTCACTTGAACGTATGATGAACGTTCGTTCACATTCAAAATAAGTTCTTCTGAGTTCAAATCAAATTCATTCAATCAAAAGTTTGCATTTAGCTAGTTCGTTCAAGTTCATTCAAAAACAATAAGAATAAGGGCTAGTTCAGTTCAGTTCACCACTTTATGAACTGAACGGCTGCAAGTATGCAGTGACCATTACGTTTAACATAAGCAATATGTGCAAAAAGTTTCATTGAAATCGATTCAGTAGTTTTAGAGATAACAGTCATTTGACATATAGTACAAAATTTCAAGATTTTTTTTTTTTAAAACTATCCAGCCGATTTCAACCAAATACGAACTCAGCCTTACTTTTGATACAAGTAATGTCCATAAAAAATTTCATTGAAATCGGCGTAATCGTGCGGAGGGACACACGGACGTACGGACGTACGGACAAGGCTATTTTACTAGTGGGCTGACGCCACCCTAAAAACAGTAAAAGTACCTCACATTTATTAGAGAATGTGAAATGAATTTATCAATGACTTGTATGCTTTTCCATTATCACGATAACTGCTAAAACGATATCATTAGATAAGTCTTAGCTTGTAAAGTTTAATCGTTACCTTCTTAGTGAGAAGCGTTTTGGTTGTGAAGAACATTTGGTCATCCGTTTGACCTCAGCGGATATTGAAGTGATCACTTATCAACACATGCTAAAACAAACGTCTCCGACAGGTGGCGCAGTCACCAGTAGCCGCAACGTACATTACTTAACGGAATTAGGCAGCAGGCTAATCATTACTATGGCTCTATTTTTATTATGACTAATACTAATATAGCTAAAAAGTAAAAAAAAAAGTAGGTTGGAGTAATATTGCTCCTTGTGGAATAATATATTTCCCATTCACTTGCTCATCGAATAGTACCCGTCGTGTAAGAAAAAACCTTGCACCTGGTTCTGAACCTGAGCCGAAACCCGTTTTTAAGGTCTAGAACATTCGAACCCAGACCCGTTCCCAAAGTTGTGGGTGCTATAACACTTCTAACAAGTAAAATCCGGGTACAGTCACTGTTTTAGCTTCTGCACCCAGACCCACGCCTGATCCCGAACTCGAATTGTAAAAATTTTGGTATGAGATAATTATATCTATACCCCAAAAACCATTGAACCCTAACTCACAGGACCACCTGTGTATGTGCATATGTACTTGCGCTAGTGGTCGGACCAATTCAATTCAGAATTGGAAATTTTCGATTCGATTCGATTCGATTCAATTCAATTCGATTCAGTAGTATTTCGATTCGATTTGCAGCAAAGCCAAATCGAATGATTCGATTTGGGTATTGAACTGAATCGAATCATATCTTGTGAATTGCAATTCAAACAATTCAGCAAAACCGCTTCGGCTGGGCACGGGTACTTTTTTTCCGTATATTCAAAGTCCAAATATTACGTATAGCACAACGTTTGCTATTTTAGCGTAGCTTTTACTATACCATTTATAATATGTACACGACACCCCAGTAACATAAGGCAAATTTTGTACTTTCCCACTTGAATCGTTCGATTTACGATTCAATTCGATTCACTGAGTGAATTGAATCGAATTGAATTGCTTTGGGGCAAATTGAATCGAAAATCGGTTCTTCGATTCAATTCAAGCTTCAAATTGAATCAAATTGAAAAATTCGAATCAAATTGAATCGATCCGACCACTAACTTGCGCTTAGCTATAGGGTACGCTAGCTATATTCAACCACAGATAAACGCAGCAATATTTATACTGTAATAGAAAGGTCTTATAGGGTAGTAGATATATCTAGGTATACATAGGTGTAACTACACGTATCCACTTTATTTTGCATGCATATCATTTTTGGAACTTGGAACACCCAATCCTTTTGACAATGTTGTTCACCCCCTGATAAATTTATTGCTAGCATAGAACATTTACTCGCTAAGTTGAATTTTTGAAGTTTTTACGACGGTATGTTTTTATAAATAAGGGTGTATGTACATATATACCGACAATAACGGGTTTTATTCTTAATTTGCTGTGAAAATGCAGAAAGATATGGGACATTCCAAATTAACCGAATCGCATAAAACAAAGCATAACGTCTGGGTCTCGTTAGACGTTGCGTGTACTGCAAGCAGAATACACGTTACTACTTTACAAAAGGAAATATTTATATTTTAATAAGTTAGCTTTGGTACATGTACTTAACACCAACGAATATACTAACTCTAGAAGCAAATGAAATAATCGGGCTTAAATTATTATGCAAAATGACTTTCACATCAACTGCAGAATACGAATAGTTACACGATGATTAAGTTATTTATTTCTGACAAATGAGAAATAATTGATCTGTAGATCAATAACTACTCTACAAGGAGATCAAAATCTCACTCTGGACTTTTGCTAAAACGGGAGCGTGTGAACATCCTGAGTCAGAATTCCACGCTCTGTAATTACGCCAATCACTGCTGAATCATTTACAAGGAATTTAAGAATCTATTCGCAGATAGTTCCATAAACTAATACAGGTATTAACTTTTAAAATATTTTACTTCCATAAATCTAAATATACATATCTAATATTATACTAAATACACATGATTCCTCACGTGTAAAAACAGCGTAAGCCAAAAAATGAAAAAATGTGTATTTTGAAAATTATATCCATAAATAACGAAATCATTGTGGTCAAATTTTAGTAAGGTTCTGGCAAAATGAGGCGCGTGAAGTGAAGTAGTTGTCTGTATTTCTTATTACACATTTGTAAATTTTAAAGTTTAGAATTGCATGAATTGTATTCATTGTGAAGGTTTAACTGTACTTTCGTCTAACCATCGAATTTTGGCCCCAGATTTAATATACAGGGTATTAACTTCCGTCTTTGGTTTATTGATGTGTGGTTTGATACATTGCTGGACTAGCCCCATGGGGATGTTTTGGTTGAAGATCCCGGTGAAGGTTTTGGCGTAGGCTTTAAACCGCCGATAGATTGGTGGCTAGTTGCAGGAAATTTGTTAAATGTCTTGGCCTGCGGTTTGGTTCCTGTTTTTTTTGGTGGTACGAATACCGTATTTGGGGGGTGTATATTTTGTTTCTTTGATGTCCCAAGGATATTATTTCGGGAACCACTGCTGGATGGATTTACTGGTTTCTGGTTGAACGTCAGTAGCTTAGTCCCACGGCCTCTTAACTCGGATCCCGGTTGTCGACTTGTGTAAACGCCTCCTAAATGTGTTGGTTTACCATTGCCATTTTTCAAGCCTAATAGTCCAAATACAGGAACGGTTTTATATACTGTAGTCTCGCCGTTTGGTTTGTTTAATACATTGATACTTTTCAATGGTTGGTGGCTGTAAACCATTGGTTTTCCGTTTTCGTCTATTCGGCCACTCTGTTCAAATTAAATCAAACCTTTAGCCATGTCAGAATTCATTAAACTGGTAATTATTAACCTTTGAATAAATGAAACAGTCTATATTCAAATAATTGCAAAGATCGATTATCTCACTTAACGTAAATAGTAACTTAAATGAATTTATGAAATATCCGTCCTGCAGTCTTACCGCTAAGATTTAA
Organism: Allacma fusca; assembly: GCA_947179485.1. Lineage (NCBI taxonomy): Eukaryota > Metazoa > Arthropoda > Collembola > Symphypleona > Sminthuridae > Allacma > Allacma fusca. The sequence continues at coordinate 69,670,424 of OX359245.1, forward strand.
TGGTATATTGGATTTTAATTGAAATTAATCGTAAAAATACATACATTAAGAGCAAATGAGCTAAATATGATTGCGTAATATTTAAAATAAAATTATTTTTTAATATTTATTATATAATAAAAATAATTATTTATAATAATACCTTTTGCATGTGGGAAGTGCTTCCGAAAGCACCTTGAAAGCTATGCTTATCCGTTCCCATAAAAATAGTGTTATAATCTTTGCCTTTCAAATAGAACTGTCCACCCGGAAGTTTTTTGAATCTATTTTGCAGTTTTGATTCTCGCCTGTTTATAAAATCTGTTATGTTCTGTTGCGTGTCCAAAGGCTTCTCTTCATTTAAAAAATATAAATAGGATTACATTACATCGTTCCTAGGATTAGCAAGAGTAGTAATATTTATGCACGTTACGCCAGAAATCAATAAATCGATCAGCAATCAATAAATTGGTCTAAAATCAATAATTTATTGATTGGTGATCGATTTATTGATTTTGTACGTAACGTGCATTAAGGGCCCCGTGTTGAGGGATTGGAGGGAGCAGGGCTCGCTTTGGAGTTTGAAAGGTAATGTATGCGACGCCTGCGTGTGTATACATATGGCATTAACTGAGCGTAGGGCGCTTTGAAGTACAATGAGCATTAGTTTATACAGTTGATTTATTGAAATAAAAAGCGGGTGCAACTTGTAAGCTCGGAATACGTATACACATGAATTATCATATACACATGAAATATCATAGAAATAGTCGAAAACACGTACACACATTCAGTCATTAAATGCAACTCGCAAGCTCGGAATACGTATACACATGAATTATCATATACACATGAAATATCATAGAAATAGTCGAAAACACGTACATACATTCAGTCATTAAATTGGAATATATATGTATATATGTGAGTGTGAACGGTAAATGTGTAAAAATACTTCAATAAAATAAAAAAGTTTGTAAAATTGAATCTCAAATAATTAATGTAGTCTTGAATCTCCTTCCCTTTTGTTTTTCTTGAGCTGAAATATAAACAAAAACAATAATAAGAAACTTTTAAAAACATGACATACATGCAAACCATGACAAATGCAGCTACCATTTGATCATTCCTTTTGGGAATGAACTGATGAACGAGGAGTCTCAGAATGCGACGAATCGCTCAGCAAGGACCCGGCCTTTGATCCTTGCTGAGATCTTTTAGCTCGTCGTCTCTGGTCATTTCTCTTCTGAGTTTTGCTCCGGTGCGCTACGCCGGAAGCAAACTCGGAGCCAGCTTTTGATCGTAGCTTGGCTCGTTCCCTCTCAGCTTGCCTCTTAGCAGTTTTGCTAAGCTTTTGCCCGTCAGAATATTTGGATGAATGATTGCTGCCACGGGCAGGAGCATCCACAGATTTCGGAGGATTGCCTGGTTCTTTTGGGGTGCAGGCAATAGCGCTGACAACGGAATACGTATGAGATTTCGGCATTTCCATAATGCCGGTCTCATACGCATCCTCATCTCTATAAGCGCCAAGTGTCCTATAGTACACATTGTCTTTGGCCGGATACGGAACAAATGTGCCTGCGTCAGGACCGGGAAGACCGTCCGAGTCCTTAAAATAATGACGATAAAAATAGTGTTGAAATGGGGAAATAGTCTATATGTGGGGTAAAAGAGAATAAATACTCACATTTGGATTCCTTCTGCTTTTAAACAGAAGTATCGGATCTGCAACTTGAAAACCCTCGCGCTGAACAAGGGACAAGTGTGCAGAAGCCGAGGCAAATTCTTCATGGGAAAGAATATTGCCTAACTCTTGCCCGTGAACACGAACAAGAGTATCGCCGGAATCCGGTATCGGACATCGGCACTTTGGCACCCATCTCTCTGCGATGGTCATGCTCTATATAAGAGAGTGAAATAAAAATTAAACAAGCGGATTCGGGAAAAACAATCATGTAAATAGTTAGAAAATAATTATAAAATAATTACGCAGTCATAGAAGCTCATTCCATAACTTGTTGATCGGGTAAGACCAAGAGTGGTCTTACAGCAGGAAGCTCTGGTAATCAGAACTTGACCAACTTCTTGTAATAAAATATAAAATTTTATTTTGAGCATATACAATGCTCGGAGGGTAAGCAGGAAGCGCTTGGACATCATCCACGCTTCGCATCCTGGTGTGGTGGTCTCTGAATCCTCCTCCCCTTCAGACTCATCGTCTGAAAGGTCGTCTACGGTACTCGTAGTACTCGTAGAAGTGGATTTAGGTTTTCGGCTCGTACTAGTTGTAGAAGTAGCCAGTGATTCTTCCACGAAACGCATTGAAACTTTTAATTGTTTCAAGGTTTCGACATTTTCTTTTCCTACCCCGTAGACAATGTGGAGCTTATTTGCTCGACCATTGTCTCCGTGGATAATGAAATCCAGTTCGGGGAGAACTAAAAGAAATCGAAATATTACTACATAAAAAGAACAAGATTATTCTAAAATTGTGTGTAAGTAATGAAAAAACTTACGCATCTCGTTGAAGTGAGATGCAGAAATGTAGTTGGATGGAAGATTCACAACTACAGGACGCTGATGCCCAAATGTCCGAGACTTAGTAAACTTCAAAGGAGTTTCTATGTCAAACGGATTAAGTGGGCACGCAAAAGATGAACTGGTAAAAGGACCCAAGTTTAAGGTTGGGTCGTCGACAAGAGACGCTTGAACTCTCTTGGACGTGCATTTAACCATGTACTTCTCCAAATCAAGGAGAGTAGTACTGCTGGTTATGCTGGCGAATAAGTCATCTGCTAAAGCAGCAGAAGACATGGGGTCAACTGTTGAAATAAGAAAATAGAAAGTAAAAACCTTAGATTTTACTGGTTAAGACTGCGAACATAAACCTGAAATGCTTTTGATAAAAAGAAATGTTGTATAGATGTACGACGGATTATTTTGGTGTTTTTGTAGAACATTTGATTTTCCAAGTATAATATTATCTACACCATTATTGTAGTTTTACTGTTCATGTACTCAGCAAAAGCCAAAAATGTAGTAATATATTCAACCTTCGTGTTTTTTCTCTTGAGACAATAACTAAAAGCCAGGGTAAATACATTCGGTAAATTCAAAGTGTTTGAACATAAGTATCCTGTTTATAGAGTTAACAAAATTAGGATTTCTAGGATTTTAAAATCTAGGAACCGTAATTTAATAACTCTATATACAGGATACGTATGTTCAAACACTTTGAATTTACTGAATGTATTTGCACCAACTTTCAGCGATTGTCTCAATCGAAAAAACACGAGAGATGAATATATTACTGCATTTTTGGGTTTTGTTGAAATACATGAACAGTAAAACTGCTATAATGGTGTAAATAATAATATACTTGGAAATCAAATGTCCTTGTATGAGTACTTGTTTAATGACTCGATCAAACAAGTACTCAATTCATAACATAATTTATTATGAAACCTGCACATATTTCAAAAGTAATTATATACTGCATGGGAAACAAAACAAGTATAACATATATAAAAAAGACCTCTCATACTTGTATTAGACGCGTCAGTGTCGTAAAAAACGCCGGCAATGTCCACGCGTTTTCCACCCGTTGGCTTAAACCACAGCGTATCTGGGTATCTCTTGAATCTGTGGTAGTGCCGGCCTGTAATGGGGAAGACACGGGGTTGAGCAAATGCATTTCCGGTTTTTTCTACTGTAGAAATTATCATTGCCGGGACCATATTAAGGTCATAGTCCAGCTCAGTGAAGAGATCCGATTTTAGTTGGTCGAATCTCATGTTCCACTGCTCAGCATTGGGGAATCTTGTGGGGATCAAAATATTTCGAATTCGAAACTCGGACAAAAAATTATCAACGGGTTTATTAAAGATTCCCTTTTGACTCCAAAAGGTCTTGTAACTAAAATAAATAAAAAAAACAAAAAATATAGCAAACATAACAAGGAAGATGAGAGGGGGAAAAGAAGAAAAGGAAAGCAAATTGATGTGCGTAATATGACTGGATATGAATTTATGCTCAAAAGTTAAATAATAATTACTCCACACATTTTGGATTTCGCATTTTCTTATTGACATGCATTTAATCCTGACTTAGCTCAAAAGTAACAATGTTATCATAGAACTGCATAATGTGCATATTTTTCATATACATATATAAATATACATGTATATACAGTTTATAGAGCCAGTCCGAGACCTCTTGGTTATGTTATCTAACGAAAGTTTATAGTGTGAACTCAGGTTTTCGCCAGTTCCAAGACCTCACCACCTGAAACAATCAGTGGCACGTGCGCAAGATTTTGGAAAGCGATACGGTTCCGTGACCTTTGAAACGTATGTATTCTAGCAGAATTAAATAATGGGAATTGTTTTTAAAACCGTTCTCACGACCCCGTCCAGTTTTCCCCCGCCAGTTCTAACGGGTATAAAACCGAGATCGGTGAAAAGGACTTATTCACTTTAAATCTTTCCTCAGACTTGATCTCTCTTGCTTGAGCAAAATGGCAGAATTTCTGGACAAACGAATGATGGCGGCAGGTTCGAAGGCAAAGTCAGAGTTGCAGAGACTACGACCCAAGTTAAAACCATATAGTCGTTTATCTGCGGCTCCGCAACCTGATGAAAATCCTGACATTACTACTACATGGGCTTTCTTTGAACATCCGACTGAAGCCTTCATGGTATGGGTTTCTTTTCTAGAATTCGTTGGATATTCGTACCATAAATTATTCGTAAAATATTTTATTGTAAAAAAATCAATGTTATTATAGATCGACTTTGACATTGCGGCTCGCGTTGGATGGAACCGATACCACCGGTGTTTTTTCTACTACTTGGGTAGAAAGACCAAGACCGGGACTGTTACGAGCGTTAAATTCTCCCAGTACGAGGGCACGCAGATTCGCGAATTTATCTCGCAAATTCTGGACCAGGTTGCGGTGCATCCCACCACTGGCAAGGCGTTCAATGACCTCATTCCGTATTTTGACAAGAACCCAAGTCGAGCTCACGTCTCGATGGAATACGACAAAAGGAGCGAGCTGTGGACCGACCCAGATCTTCACCTGGACACTGTTCGTGTCCGCCTTGTGTTCAAGAGGGTGAGCGGGCAGTATGCAATTCTGCTCAACAATAAAGTCTCTGATGCAGTGTCAAAACGACTAAAGAACTGGCAGGGGCCGCAAATGACTTTGGCTTTGCCCGCTGTTCGAAACTTGGAATCATTTCTCTCTGAAGTGACCATGCCTCCTTTTGAGCTCGACACTCAGCTTCAGGAAGATGAAGTTTGAAAGTTTAAATAAGAATTGATTTATGCAGTGTACATGCTTGGTGTTTTAATGTGTTTTTAAGAAAGAAGTTGTTTATGTGGTGTTCGTGCTTGATTATTAATATATAAATGTGTCAGTGCATTAGAATAATTACCTATTTTACAGTCTTAAAAAAAATACAAAATATGAAAAAATTAAAAAAAAGTGTAAATATGTACAAAAAATGTCATTGTCTTTGTTTACTTCATTTCCATATGCGCATCTGTAATTACTCATGCATGTAATATGACTGGATATGAAATTCTTATAATGCGACGAGCGGTTTTAAAATTAGAAAAATTTATTCAGTTTTACAAGTCATACAATTCTAAGTTATATTGTGATATCCATAAAATCTAGTTTCACATTTGCGCATGCACGACTGATTTCCACAATCTTTCGATTTATACTTTAATATATTATTGACAAATTTTCTAACCATCCTGTCATTAGAGCGAGAACTTATCTTAAAACTAGACATTATTTTTTCCAAACTTATTCCAATCATTCTTAAATAACTAACATAGACACAATACTGACCGCAGACATTGGAATTTATACTTTGCATAGAACGACAGTTCTCTGCAATGACAGTTTTAGCTGGCCACTGTATATCTTTATATATTCGCGGGGGAAATCCATATGAGTCAAACCACTCGGTCTCCTCGCTGTTGTGAACATCCCAGCAAACCCAATGCCAGCCTGGCTCATCAGCCGGGTCAGTGTTCTGTATAATTACATGTGGATATGACGCATTTGCCGTCAGCAATGTTAAGTTGTCTGCAGAGACAATGTAGAAAGGAATCCTGGTCTTGGGCAAGAGGCAATCCAAGGCCTGGTAAATCTCGGTGCTGTTCATATTCAGTGTTCAAGTATTACCCTTTTATCAGCGTCAATCTCCAGGACACTCTGGTACTGGCAATAGACAATAACATTTATGTTCTTGTCCAACGCCGTCCTGAATTTCATAGACACCTTCAACTGCCCTCGCTTGTTGACGCTGAGAAAGTTTCCCGAATTAGGCAACAGCTCAATTGCCAGCAAACAGTTGCCTGTACAAATAAATTAGCATTTTTACATTTTTGTTTTAGATTTTTTGGTTTTTTTAAAACGTATTTTTAAAAACATTAATTTATATGTACCTTTAGTGTAATTATCTCGTTGGATGCCGTTGGATAACAGCGCGTTTGCAGCAGTTTTTTCAAGTGTCCTAAGCCCAAGCAAAAAATCGTCTGACCCCAAGTAACTACCGTCCGTTTGTTTTTGTTTAAAACTCAGGGAGAGATCCCGGTACTGGAGGGAGTCTCCATTCCATGTAATGGACAGTTCCGACAGGTTTTTGTCCGCGAAATTGAATGGGGATTTATTCAGGGCGCCCATGAACCCATCCGAGTTTACCATTCCAATGACAATTATTTTGGGAATTTTCCCAATAACAAGAGAATCAGTAGTCACATAGCTGAGGCCTGATGCCACCGTAAACGTTTTGATCTCGGCATCGTTGGTTATGTACTTGAATGTATTCCCACGGGCTAGTTCGGCTCGGTGCATATCAATGATCGGTTTAGAAACTACTTTCTTAGATCCGTAGAATACCGCATCCGTGATTTGATACTTGTACGGGACGCCATTCGTGCCAGCCTTTGTTGTCGTACTGCATTCAAGACAAAGTTCTGGTTGCGCTCGTCTCAGTACTATACGTATGTGACTACCGGCTGGGATGTATCAAGGTTGCGTAAAGATGCTTCCTACGAGCTGCCCTACCACTTGGAAGGGCTGGCTTTTCTTTGACATGTCAAATCTAGCCTTCCACCCAGGATCAGAAGCTGTGAATACTTCTGGCGTCACATTCGGATACCACAATTCGTTCTTGAGCCGTCCATCTTTTTCCTGAGGACTCGCACTCAACAGACGTTGCATGTATCCAATCCATGGATAAAAATTAGACGTATCGGAAATCAGTTGACCGTTTAGATAGATTTCCAGATTGCTAAACATGGTCTGGAAAAAAAGATTGCACGGGGCGACAAGATCTCGGGCTTCATCGCATAGAGTGCCATCCTGATTTACAATTCGGCATGTAAGAGAAATAAAGCTGTCGAGCGGATCCAAGTAGCCGGACGTATCCAATGTTATTTGAAATTCCAGAGGATTAAAATCTTCCTTTATGGAGACGAGGGGAAATGCCTGAATGTAGTCGTTACTCAGCTGCGTGGAGATGTCGGTAGGGAGGAGGTCAAAAAGTGCCAACTCTGATCGAATGCTCTCCGTCGACCCTTCATAGACCGTAGCCCCTTTCTCGAAAACGCTATTTAAATCCATTGAATTACTTTACACACCGGCGGTTCTTTCGCTTGCGACCTGCTCCCAACTGGACGCGTGTGATACTCTTCTTCTTCTTCTTGTTCTGTTTCTTAGTTCGCCCGCGCTTCGGTTTCTTTTGTGACTTCCTACGTCTCCGACCCAATCCCAACTGAACTGGTTTCTGAGATGCTCGCCTCCTTTTCTTCTTTCCTTTGCCCGTTTGCTCCTTCTTCTTCACACCAGCTGATTTCTTCAGGGGAATGAGGTAAGAAGATGCCTCGGGATTAAGACCGCCACTCGCCATTAAATTAGTGCTTACACTTGCTCCTCCAACTTGGTTATGGTGACCAGGTTCTAGGACACAAGCTTTATCATCACATTGAACCTCTCTCATACTTTAGGTCGAATGTGAAGGGTCACTCCTGTTGTAGTTCCTCCAAAATTAATTGGGCTCAAAGATTCGTCCGCGAAATCAACGCGAATCTGATTTTGCTCCTCGCCGTGCAAAGGCAAATACGACACTGGGAAGAATTCATGTTCGCATTCAGAATTATAATCATGATTTAGTTTTAGCTCTTTAAGTAGGGGAATACAGCGGTCTTCATACGTCTGGTTCTCAATCAGATTTGAAAGGACCAGCAGGCGATTTGCCTGACCCGGAGCTGGCTTGGGAACAGGAGGTCGGATTTCCTCCTTTTCATATTCATCTTCCTCTTGCTCCTCGACAAGTTCGCGCTTGGCTGCATACCTCGAACCGCTCTTAAACACGTGCTTACGAGGTATTCCAAAGTAATTGCAGATCGGAATTGAAAAACTGACTTCAACGTCGTTTGAAACTTCGCTCATGACAATGTCTCCGTTGTCGTAAGAAAAGTATATGTTATTCGAGGCATATACATATTCCGTGAAAGTATTATTGAGTTCTTGTAAAACGTCTTGAAGCGCCATTGACGCGGGTTCTTTCATGAACACGTCTACTACCGCCGATTTACGAACTTTATACATCAGAATATCTACCTTCCCAATTTTCTTAAACGCGTCTTCGTCAAATGGAAACTTAGAATCGTAAACGCTTCCCGAGTAGAACGTGTCATCGGTGAACCCTAAGCACTTGACGATATTTGAAGGGAAAACTATATGGTTGCGATCATCATCATCTGCTCCCACCTTCACACTTATCGAGCATCTGAAGGCACTGTCCCAGACAAAGTGTACAATTGTTTGAAGCAATTCGTGGAGCTTTGATTTCACCTTCGTAAAGTATTTCACATAATCTGTATCATTCAGTTTCTTCAAAACAAGTAGGTTGTTATGCTGCTGCTTAACAACAATACGATTTAAATAATATGTTCTCTTTAAAAATTTAAAATCGAATACGGTGTTCATTGGAACTTTGACAAATTGAGTTTGATCCAATATAAAGTCCCCACTAGTGGATCCAGATTCGAACAGTTTTCGAGTAAAGCCCAATACTTTTGCAAATTCGGTAGACAGAAATAAATAATCTTGGTCCTTCGCGATTACCGGGTTAATAAAGATAATCATTTTTTTTGCTCCCTCAACATAAGCAATGGTCATGTTTAGTTTGAGCGTCGCATATTGGTTGTTAAATTGAGTTATGAATTCGTTAATATTAGCATCCGTCTTCTTGAATTGATAACTTGTTTCTAAGGGGGGTTGGTAGCCCGGGAATAAAGGACCGATTGGAACAGCAGACATGTGAATGGGAATAGATCTCTTGACAATTCGTCTTCGCTTCCTTGTAAGACGAAGCTGGGGTTCGCTCGCTACGGCTTGTGGCATACTTCGTAGACTTTCCAGCATGGTTTTACTCGGCTTGTATCGAAGCTTCAGCAGTCCGACTTCATATTTCCCCCGGGGACAATGTATAGGGTTAGGCAACTGATGCACAATCGAAGATTGAGACACATCGTTCGAATTCGTTAGGACAATGTAATGGTCCAACTCATTCTCTTGAGGAACAAATCGTGCGCTTCTTCGCAGATACATTGTCAACTGTTGTCAATTCAAATGACAAGTTGTGAATGACGCCGATCGATATATGAGCTCGCTTTAATCTGACTTCTTAACCAAGCTAAGCTCCGGCGCATAAAAACTTGCATTTAACTGTTCGGACTTCATGTCTGCTAATCGAAATGTATATGGATATGTGTTAACAACCTGAACTACTTTAAATAGTTCCCTCGAAAAGGATTCTTTGTATCCCTTCTCGAATATCATTTTTATTCTGGAGATGCGAACGACATCACCAACTGCGTACTGCGGAGGCTTCCTTGGTCTTTTTGATTCCTCCAAATACTTGACGTAGATGTGCTGCCACACCTCATAGGAATTCCTGGTTGACACTTCATTTGGAGCCATGCCGATTGACCTGTGCTTGGTAGCGTTGTATGCACTGGTGAAGTCTGGGAGTACTTCGACAATTCGTTTTGTGTTTTTCAGCGTCATGTACCGTTGTAACTTGGAGAAAAGTGTTCGTATAAATCGCTCGCTCATACTGGCTTTCATAGGTGAGTGGATATTGTAAAGCGTCACATGGTTCTGAGCTAGAAACTTTCCAAAGGCTTTTGACATGAATTCGGTTCCTCTATCCGTATATAAATACACGGGAGTAACCCGAGCCTCTTCGAAAACAGACCGGAAGGCTTGAATCATCGAATCTGAATTCTTATTCTTCAACAAGCGTGTGTACGCCTTTCTTGAGAAAGCGTCAAGCACGACCAGAACAAAGTGATTGCCACTGTTGGACTTTGCAAGCCCGGCCAGGTCTTTTAGATCAGCCGTGAAGATTTCATTGATAAAATTCACCATAATTTTCCTTCTTGGAAACTTCTTTCTCGCTTGTTTGTGCAATGAGAATGTTTCTAGCGCTCTTAGCTGTTTTGACACCTCGTCCTTGTTTGAAAACTCGTCTCGGTTTCGGAAAAACCCGTTCAAACCGGAAAATGATCCGGACAGTTTTTTATTTATGTACGTCTTTTGTATCTTTGATATTTCTTCACCACCACCTTTCGCCCCTTCCATTTCTTATTTTTCTTCTTTCCTTTACCGACTTGTTTCCTCGGACGAAGTTTTCGACCAGTTTTCTCAGCAACGTCTTTATCGGGAGTATGCACCGTCTGGTTGTTTTCACTGAGCTTTATATTACCATTGTCAGCTATTTGTTCCGATTCGCCGACGGGCACGCTATTCCCGAATGTTTTCCATTCTGGTTCTAGAATGTAGTTCTCTCCCTGGTGATATCTGCAGCAGCATAACTGTAGGCGCTCAGATTTCTTTTTTCTCTGGAATTTTTTGCCGGTATCCGGTAAAGAAATGTCGTCAACCTCCTTAGGCACACTCGAAGGTTCTTTAATTGTCTCCTCCACAAGAGGTTCATTCTCAGAAACTGGAGCCTCACCACTCGCAACATTTGTCTTGTTCTCATCTTTATACAAGGTCATTAGCTTATCGTAAAGCTGAGGCTCAATGACTTTGTAAATCTGAGCCATTTCAATATAACATGACGCTAACAAATTCGTCTTGCAATATTCGCGATACTACTGTGCAGAGTATTTTCTTCACTTGGGCTTTTCGCCTCATCAGCACTGTTCTTATTGAATACGAAGATTTTATTTCCTCTAGTATTCTATTAACACAAATTGGTTTGCAATTACTGAATATGGAAAAATTGACAAGACATTCCACAACAGCAGTGAGTTCTTTGTCCGATGCTTGCTCGAGCAACTTTGTAAATAACCTCTTTTCGGCTTTGCACAGGTTATATAAAAATTTAAAGTCTTTTTCCAGTTTGGTCGTCATTTTTTCGGACCATATACCTCAGTTTCAGGACCGGCATATAACGAATTTCTTACAAAGTACACGTGTTTTTTATGTTTTGGATGCAGATCCAGTATGATATAGCTATATTCTCTTCCTATGACAGCCTTTCGGTATGCGTCAATTAGGAAAGCTACGTTGCCAGGGCAAACCTGGCGCGCAATTGTGGACACTATTGATCTGTCCCTTGCAGAATCAAAATAACACAACCATTGGGTATTAATCGACAGCTCCCGAAGGTTTTTATGATACAGATTTTGTAAAATTACTATAATAGAGACCCCTCGATGATGCGAATGTTTTGTGAAAAAGTTTGTTATAATGTCGTGAGCTTGTCCTTTTCCCAGCGAATCAATCTGGTCGTCTACAACGACTAGGCTAGGATTCGGTGCGGATTCAATGTCTTCCAGGTTCTTTGTAAAAGTAACGTCTGGATCAGTCTCTTGAATTTCGTAGAAGGAAGGCTGAAAGTCTGCATATACGTACAGGACTTTTTGAATCGGTTTGTCAAAAACTTTGTTTCTATTCCGTATAATGTCTAAAGTCAAATGCGTTTTCCCACTTCCGGTAACACCGGCTATAATACAAGTAGAAGGATGTGCAATAGAAAAATCCAATGTGTCCATGATCACACAATAAATTGCAATTGCATACTAAAATATTTTGCCTTAAAACTATGATTTTATATACAGATTTGATTATATGTCAATTACAGATGCGCATATGGAAATGAAGTGATAAAAGACAGTGAATTTTTTTTGTACATATTTACACAACTTTTTTTTAATTTTACCATATTTTTATCTTTTTTTAAAATCTGTAATCTAGGTAATTATTCTAATACATTGACACATATAATATAGATCATTCACATAAGGAAATAAATTATCTACTATAAACTGAGAATATACGATAATATCATAATTGTTAAGAGTGCAAATCAGTATGTACATTCATCATCAGAAACAAATTATTTGAGAACATTTTCGCTGGATGTTGAAGGATTTTCAGGGTCAGAAGATTTTGGGACATGGTCAATAATTGCGGGACTGATATTTTCACTTTCGCTGAGCTGTTGCTCGACTTTTTCGAGCAGCTGAAGGTCGTGAAAATGTTCGGCATTATCACTGGCTAGCTCGTGCAATACACTCTGGAGATCGTTGAACTGTTGCATATCATGATAGTCCATGCTATCAAGAGATGCGAACAATTCGTCAATTGGGTCGTAATCAGTCGAAGTGATGTCTTCGCCTTCTTGCAGAACGTGATCTATCATACCTTCCATACCTTGTATGCCTGCGTTATCTTCCACCGTCGGACTGTCCAGTGTGTGCTGATTGAGGGTGGGCTCGTCCAGCAATACAACATCATCATCATCATCGTTGTCGGATAGAGTTATGACCTCCGGACGAAATACAGTTAGGTCGACGTACTCTGGGGTCGGGGACGCCGGAGGTGTCAGCCAAACGGTGCTGGGATGTCCATTTAAAGGATTCCGGCCCGAGGATCCGGGATGAATGGCATCAGAGATCCACGGGTCCAATGGTCCTTGCACACACCTCGGCTGTTCCGCCGCGATCGGAACAGTATCTAAAAGCAAACATTTCTTAAGATTTAGTAAACGTTCAAGAAAGGAACGTGGGACGTGGGAGAAAAAAAATGTTAACCTGATAAATTCTTACAATTCGAGGGCCATTCAGTCGTGTCCTCCTCCGGAGCGAATCTGACAGGAACAATTCCCCTGTCCTGGACAACTCCTCTGTTGACCCTCCGCAAAAGGTCCGAATGGCTGTCCAGCTCTGGGTAGAACTGATCCTCTGGAACTGTGAATACAAATTTATAAATAATAATAAACAGAACTAGACCAGTTACAATACACACACACACACACAATGCAAACATTATTCATCAATAGGGAAAATTGTAAACAATACTTACAATATAAGTACTCATACTGGCGAAACCAGTAGTGCGGCGACATCGTTGGACGCAGTTCACAAAACCAGCGACAGTTTGCACTGCAAAGTCGACAACGAATGATGTAGTCCTTGTTGGTTACAACGTCGGTACTATTGAATTTTGTTGCCAGATGGTTTAAAAGACACGGTAGATGAAATCCGTGCTTGCACCCGTAGTGTCCCATCTGGGACATCACCCGATCCGTGGCAATCGTGACGGCAGAGAACCGTTTCCAGTGTTCAAACCCGTAGTCGTTGAATTGGTCTAGGATATTGTAGTGGCTTCTGCCATTTCCTCGAAGAAATGGTGTGTTGATCGGGAGGATCACCATAGTCTCGTAAGACTGCACTGGTGAAACCTCCAATGGCAGATTGCAAATTTGACAGTTATTCATTTTGTCTTGTGTAAAACGAACAGTATTGAAAGATGAAAGACTAAAGATTGATGAACAAGTTGAATGGGATAAATATGAAAAAGCTGTGACTGATAAATGTGAGAGTGTTTATTGAGTGAGCTCAAAACACAGAATGAAACCGCTGGAGCGGTCAGCGTGTAAAATGAAACCGGCAAACCCTGAGAAAGGTCAATCCCGGGTCAATCAAGACAACGTTTAAAATATCATTTTTGTTCTGGCTCATTGTTTTATTAAACATAATCATTGCGTGCCAAATGAGCTTACAGAGGCATTGGTGGTGGTTCTGGAATTGGAACACTGATTATACGTCGAGGGGTAGCTGGAGATTGCCACATAAAGGTGCTGTTAGTATGCACCATGGTAGAATCGGTGGCGTTGTAGTTGGGTATCGTCAAATCCAACATCTCCACGCTCTCGCCACTGCCACCGGAGTTTCCCACGGTGTCCCACAACGGAGTCCTCAGCGATGAATTTCCCCTCCTTGTCCTCTTCTTCATCCTGAAGAAGACAAACAGCATCGATCCAATGACTGCAAAAAGTAGAAAAGTTGATCCCAGTCCTGTGAATAAAAAGATTGTAACACGGGCTGAAGTAGTTATCACTCAATTACACACACTGCCAGCGTTTACACTTTATATTCGGGAAAACAATTTATCTACACTTACCCGCAATGATGGGGACTATGTTTAGACCCTCCATCCCCTCTCGCACGCAATCTGCCATCTCCATGACGATCTTGACCACGTTCGTATCAAGTAGTCCAGGATCGGGAGTACAGCAAAAACGGTTGTCCTCTGTCTGCACGTAGAAAAAACCGTCCTTCACGCAATCCACGCATCCCTCCACGGAAGTACAATCTACACAAGTGTAAATAATATTTAAATTGGTACACAATGCGTGGAGACAGATGAAACAAAACTAATTAAAAACTACTTTTAAATCCAACCATACCTTCACTCATTAAGAAGGTTTCCAAAAATAAAAATGATTGTCGTAACAATTTGGGAACCAAAAACTAACTGACTAGAAATTTTCATCCTCGAGAAAGATCGAGGTTCGAACGGGTAACTTGAGCCGATTTTAAATATCGGTCAATTTGGTAAACAAGCTCAGTTGCTTCTTTGAAGCTAAAGAGTTGTCACCCGCGATGGAGACGGGAGGAAGAAACGCTGAGTTGACAGAATTATTACATAATTCTTTGTCCACTCTAGTCAATAAAATCATACACAAAAACCAGACGATTGGAGTTTATGCACCACAACATAATGACGAATGGAAAAGTAAGCTTTCTTGTATAAATGCATATGTATACATGTATACACATATAAAGTTTCGTTTGTATTTAGCCATATGCGTGTGCATAATCCTCATAGCTGGTCTAAAGTTGGTAAAGTTTTGTACGGATTACTACTTCAAATGGAAGGACTCACGAAACCGGACCCCTTCGGTTTCCTCTCCCTCCGTCCACAATGGACAGTAACGAGACGAGTGTTAAACCTACACCTACACGCACAGGCGAAAAAGGATACGTAAGTATATCTTTGATACACATTGACAGCGTCAATGTTTATTATCTATCTAAATACATATTTGTTTTTCTTTTAGTGTTTTCGCTGTCCACTGTCGCCTTGTGAGTTTTTCTGCAGATCTCATATTAATTATGAGTCTCATCTGGAAAGAATTCACTTTTGCAGTCAGTGTGCCCAGTACTGTAAAGTTAAAAGACTACATGTGTGTCCTCATCCTGGGGAAAGACGGGGTCATGTAGACGCGTACATGCAACCTGATCTGTCTAACTTTTCCGAGCTATCTCGGTCGCACTTGGGCAGTATGCTATTATATAAATATAATAAAACAATAACATCGTCTGATATTGAATCTACCTTTCAGCAAGTTGCTCCAGTCACAACAAGTTTTTTATCCGATTTGTTTAAAATTCATGGTCTAATAAAAATTGAAATTGGAATGGGGATTCAAATGGAAAACGAATCCAGCGATTCAGAGGGAAATTTAAGGATGCACGAGGCTACAATTTTCTTTAAATCACAGCACTACGAGCTGGAATGGCTCAGCCAAATTGATGCAATTCTTCTCAATGCCGCCTCCGACATCGTGGAGAAAAAGAATAATTTTCTCGAGAACGGAAGTTCTTGGAGTATTAAAAAGATGGAAACATTTGAAATAAAAATGGCGGAAGCTAGACTCTTTACCGATAGTTCCGGAGGAGGATATCTTCCTATGCCCTTCTCAGGACGAAAAGGAATTATTAACTTTAAGAATCAGGACGACAATTGCTTCCTTTACTGCATTGCCGCTTCGCTATTTTGGGAAGAACAAATTGCCACAAACAAGCTGAAATTTTACAAAGATTGTAACCTAAGAGAATATAAAACATGGGAGAAATATTTTCATCTTCTCAAAACAGACGACATAGATGGACCTGTTGACGTCTATAAAACAGTGCCTTTATTCGAAGAAGCAAATAATTTGTCAATAAATGTGCTGACTCATGAAAATGGAAACGTGATTTCTATGCGAAGAAGCAGCTATGTCGCGTCTACAACAATAAATTTATTTTTAATTCGGGCGGATGTTGGACAACACTTTGCTCTGATAACGGATTTGAACAAGTTCTTACGCAACAAGAGCGTAAGAAAGCTGTACATTTGTAAATTGTGCTTACGTAATTTGAAAACATCTGCAGCCTTGCTTTTACATTCGTGCAACGGTAAACAGGCAAATGTGAGAGAAAAGCTCCCGAAAAGGGGTGAATGTTTAGAGTTTAAAAGACTCGAGATGACATTGCCGTATCCCAATGTTCTTTATTGGGACTTTGAAACATTTTCATCCCCTGTTAATGAAAAGAAAGGATTGAGTACTACACTTAATACTGAGTTTAAACCCGCGAGTTATGCACTGTGTTTAGTAAATACTACAGTCGGTGGGTCAAAGCTCACAGCCTGTGAGTATTATGACGGACCGGACCCGGTGCATCACTTTTTCGAGCGAGTATTTTATCATGCTCAACAAGTGCTAACTGATATTAGATCGACAAATAATTTCGTCACGCCTACTGATTCAGAACGTGAGCGTCACATCAGAGCTACACATTGCGACTTTTGCCAGCGCGAATTTACCCTTCCCAGTGAAAATGAGAATCAAGCATCTGCCGAAGAAATAGGCGAACGATATAGGACTACTACAAAGAAAGTTCTAAAAACTTATCATCATTGCCATCAAAGCGGAAGATATCTCCATACATTATGCCAGAGTTGTAATTTAAAAATTAAGTTTAAAAACGATTTAGTGTGCGTATGTCACAACGGATCGGGATTCGACTTCCATCTTCTACTTCAAAATTTAGATTCACCATTTTTCAGTCCAAAGGACGTCAATGTCATAAGCAAAGGCGGAGAGAAACTAGTTCAGCTAGAAATAACTGCGAGCAGTATGTACATTCCAGAATTAAATACAGAGTACGATGAAAATTATACGCCAAGTGCGAAGCAGTCGTGCGGGAGAAGAAAGGTTAAGGTCAGATTTATTGATTCCTTTCAGTTTTTGAACACTAGTTTAAGCACGCTTGCAGCTGGGCTTAAAATTGAAAATGCAAGCACAACGAGCCTTGTTAATGACTGCTTACCCCATCTTTTTCCGGACCTAGATAACCTTGATTCTAAAGACACTTCAATATTTTTTGAGAAGCTCCCTTATCCATACACATACCTCTCATCTCCGAAAACATTAGAAAACGGACATCCTATCCCGGGTAGGGAGCATTTCGACAACGAATTAAGGAAGGAAAAAATTACAGATGAAGAATGGACGAAAATCCAGATTTTAGTCGATCAATTTCAAATCCGAGATTTTAAACAATTTACAAGAGCTTACACCATCATCGATACAGTACTGCTGGGAGTGATTTGGGAAAACTTTCGAAGAAATTGTTTTGTTTCGTATGGACTAGACCCAACATATGTATGCACTGTTTCTGGATATTCTTGGCAATGCTTTCTATCCTTCACCAAAGCCAAAATAGAATACATTACCGACAAAGACATGCTTGATATGATCACATCCGGAATAAGAGGTGGAATGGCATTCTGTACACGCAAAATTGTGACGGCTAATTGCGAACGCTCTCCCCTCGGCTTTGATCCCACCAAAGAGCGTACACATATACTCTACAACGATAAAGTGTCTCTTTATGCCGCCGCTTTACTTGGAAAATTCCCTCATTCAAATTACCAGTGGGAAAGTGTCGAAACTTTGAAGGGTATTAATTGGAAAACGTATGACGGCGAAAATGAGACGGGCTATATTTTAAGCGTCAGTTTGCACTACCCCGAAAAACTTCAAGATGAAACTGAGTCCTTGCCTTTAGCTCCGGAGAAACGCAAGGTTCGAATTACAGATTTGGCGGCGGGACAGCAGGACACGATGACATCTCTTGGTCTTGTTCGCTCGTTTACAAGTGAACCAAGACTCTTACTTCATTGTGAAGATCGTATTGAATACGTTGTGCATTACAAAGCTCTCCAGTTTTACTTGAATATGGGCATGGAATTACTCGACGTGCATGCTGGAATTAGTTTTCACGAGGAGGCTTATTTTAAACCATATATTGAGTTCAACATTGAACAGCGCAAATTGGTCAAAACCGAATCACAGCGGGCGCTGTACAAAATCCTTTCGAATGGAGTTTTTGGGAAAACTCTGCAGTCAAATAAGGGAAATCTGGAGGTTAAGTTTTGCGGATCGAAGATCGAATGTCAAAAATTCGTCAGCGACCCTCGATGTGTTGACTTTATTCCGATTTCCGAGAACATAAGTATGATCATGCTTTCTCCCAAGGAGATTGTACTCAACAATATTATCCAATCAGGCATGGTATGTCTGGATCTTGCTAAAGTTATTTTCTACCACGGGTTCTATTACGAGCTGCAGAAAGTCTTCCCGGGCAGGGTTTCCAATCTGTATTGCGACACTGATTCGTGCATAGCTCTAGTAACAGACCCTGACAATTGTCTTTTCCAAGATATCGTTAATCATAAAGATTTTTTCGACTTTTCCAAATTACCGTCGGGCCACGATATTTTTAAAATGTATCCAGAGTACCCGGAATTAAGATCGCAAAATGCCGGGATTGCTGGTCTGTGGAAATTGGAGTCGATAGATATTTCCCAGATTGTAACCATTAAAAGCAAGCAATACAGTGTACTGTATTTTAACGAGGCAGAAGAACTCAAGTGCAAGGGCGTACCAACAGCTGCATTGAAAACGTTCAACCATGACAAATACAAGTCGGTAATTGACGCTAACAATGTGTTCTATGTCGATTGCTCCTACATAAGGAGTCTTAAGCATAAGTTGTATAATATTACTGTTAATAAGCTGGGGTTTCACAGCTTAGATGTGTACCGAGTTTATCCGGACCGCAATGATTACAATTACTCGTTGCCTTTCGGTCACTACCGATTACGTATGTAATTATGTTTATTGCCAACAAAAAAAATTAAAAACTGATAAAATTATAAAAACATTAACAAGCTTGTTCATTCTTATTCTGAATTTCTATTCCATGTAATATAGGTTGCGAAACCGTTTTTGTGAGATCCAATACTGTATGCATGTATGTATATAAACCAATTTAATAAAGTTTGCGGCACTTGTACATATTTACACAACATTTTTGTTTTTCATAGTTTCTTATTTACATGTTTTCAAATTCCAAATATGTATAATTTTGAGTTCCAAAGTCGCATTGTTATCATAGAACCGCGTGATTAGCCCATTTTCCCGAGTCGTTTTAAGAAACCTTGACCGGTTATACCGAACCGGTTTAAGCAACCTCGACCGGTTCAACCGGACCGGTTTAAGAAACCTGGTCCGGTTATTCTGAACCGGTCTAAGGTAACTCGAACGGTTCTGTACAGAACCGGTTTGAGAAACCTCGACCGGTTCAACCGGGCCGGTTTGAGAAACCTGGCCCGGTTATTCCGAACCGGTCTAAGGTAACTCGAACGGTTCTTTCAAACCAGTTTGAGAAACCTCGACCGGTTCAACCGGACCGGTTTGAGAAACCTGGGCCGGTTATTCCGAACCGGTCTAAGGTAACTCGAACGGTTCTTTCGAACCGGTTTGAGAAACCTCGACCGGTTCAACCGGACTGGTTTGAGAAACCTGGACCGGTCCGGTTATTCTGAACCGGTCTAAGGTAACCCGAACGGTTCTGTGCAGAACCGGTTTGAGAAACCTCGACCGGTTCTACCGGACCGGTTTGAGAAACCTCGACCGGTTCTACCGGACCGGTTTGAGAAACCTGGTCCGGTTATTCTGAACCGGTCTAAGGTAACCCGAACGGTTCTGTGCAGAACCGGTTTGAGAAACCTCGACCGGTCCTACCGGACCGGTTTGAGAAACCTGGTCTGGATATTCTGAACCGGTAACTCAAACGGTTCTGTCGAACCGGTTTGAGAAAACTCGACCGGTTCAACCGGACCGGTTTGAGAAACCTGGTCCGGTTCTTCTGAACCGGTCTAAGGCCGACCGGCTCAACCGGACCGGTCTGAGAAACCTGGTCCGGTTATTCTGAACCGGTAACTCAAACGGTTCTGTCGAACCAGTTTGAGAAACCTCGACCTGTTCAACCGGACCGGTTTGAGAAACCTGGTCCGGTTCTGCTGAACCGGTTTGGGGCGACGGATTTGGCTCCATGGAACAGGTTTGAATGAATCGGTGTGAGGTAACTTGTAAGTTTATGAGGAATATTGCATATGCAATTCATTGAAGTATGAGCATGACCCTGTAAACGCAAAAGCAGAGATAGATAGATAAATTGATACAGAGAAAAGTAAAAAGTAGTTAAAATACATATTTATTCTTACTTTATTCCTGATGAGTCGGTCATCCTTAAATCTTCTGCAAGCTGACTGAAAAAATAACCCTGAAAATTTAATATATATACATATATGTTTATTCATCATTCGCAGTTAGCAACCTTCTTATTTACCATCATTAAAATATTATGACGTTTATTTACTCTTTTTCAGATTAGAATTAACCTAGTCAGAGTATCGAAAACGAAAGGCTAGGGTTTCAATAAACTAACTGCAATGCCTTCCCCTTACGAGTGCGACTCAATTCTGCTTCTAGGCAAACCAGACCGCTTATTTTTTTATTATTACCCTTGACTGTTTACTACTAAGTTCCAAACTGAAGCCATTAATCGTAATTCGACGCTCCGATTACTTAACATAGTTCGCAACTTCACCAACTTAACATAATTCGGGACATCAGTCACGTATCGTAGTTTGAAATTCCACCCTGTCACTTTGATTCGTAACTCGAATGATATTTATATGGGACAATTAATAATTAGCAAAGGCTCGCTAACCATAGAACATTGACCACTGGTGAGTAGCTCCGAGGAGCATACATTAATAGCAGATTATTATTTGTGGTGTCAAAAAATATAAGCATAAACATACGTGCGTATAATTTGTAATATATTTAATACATAACACGGATATAACATGCAATTGGCAATGTGTGCTTGTGCAAGGGGTGGTTATCCAAAAATTGTACAGGGGGAGGCATGTACATACTTAATGGAAGCATCCTATAGCCTAGCCTCAACGGAGTTAACTTTCACCCGACAATGTAATCAAAAGTGTACCCGCTATCCTGATTTTCCTGTGAGTATTCCAAACTAACCAACCTAATGTTCAAGCCGAAATGTAAATGGAGTGGTACTAAACAAAGGTGAATTTACACTTCGTCCTTTGTATAAGGGATATACCACAAATGATGTCATATGTTTAGTCAGTCAGTCATAATGACCATGGATGATTTAACATGACGTACTCAGTCAGTCCCTTATTCATAACACGGCCTCATTTTTTTGGTCTATTTAATCCACACCATTTATAGCTGTTTCATAAATCATGCGTGAAATCGCAAGTTTAAAAAACGACTTCAGCATTCAAGATCATCATAGTGACAGTCCCTAATTCGGACAGTCACGAGTTATATCGATCTAAAGATAATAAACGGTACAGAGCAACTGATGTTGGATTTTTAAAGCAGACACTTCCAACGCAATTTAAGTAACGGATTAAAATCTTGCTATAATAATTTTAATTTGAAATGTGTGGTTACAAATCAAATGATAAATGGACAAACCATTACTATTAAATACGAACCTACTGATGCGCGCTATAGTTTTAAGTATCATTAGTTCCTGCTTGTCTACAATCCCGAAAACTACCGAAAAAGTGTAACTAGATAACTCCTTTCCACGGTGATGAGTTGTCTAAAAATTCAAAAATATTGATTTTAAAAAGGGGGTTGGGTCATACATCCAACCTTGGAATAGAAAAGGTCGCCACACATTTGTTATAAAAATTTTACAGTAGTGTAAGGTAGAGCACCTCAGCGATTAAAATTTACGGCCCTAGAATGTTTAGATGAGATGCTCTAGCGTAAGACAATAATCTCACCGCCAATTTTTTAATCTGATGATTTTCGCTTCACAGTTGTTCACAATAGAACTCAATGCGAGGCTTCTGTTAATTATTCTATTAACGATGACCAATAATAAAATCTCAACAATAAAACGAGTCAAACAAAGCCGATTAAATGTTAGCTCCATTAAACATTTCTCAGCTCAGAGCTCAGTTTTGAATAATAAAGCATCCTGTAGCATTATACTATACCCATGTGCAAATGTGTTCATAAACACATGGAGTCATATTTAGTCAGTCAGCCTGCGTTGTTACGACGAATGATCATCCAGTCAGTCAGTAGTCATTTGCCAGAATTTTGGATGACATCATTTGTGCCACATCCCTAAGTATACTCCAATCCTCGACAAATTGTGTTTTTACATTAAAAAAATTAAGTATAGGTTTAGTATCTATGAGTCCCTCCATATCCCCTTAGAAGTAATGTTGTGTATGGCAGGGACTCATATATTCAGAGCGGACTGTACTACCAAGCATGTCATTTAATGGAAGGAACCATACACGTACATACCCACACAGATTATTCCAATCAAAGAATTTCCCACTCTTAGATCATATTTGACTTGCTTTTGTAAAAACATGAATCTAATTAGTCGTTGATGTTTTACACATTCACAAGATCTCCAAATCCATCTAGTTACACATATGTATCTATGTCCTAGCGGATACTTATTGTCCCACACTAAAAAACACGTTGGGCGGTACAATAAAGGATTCTGAGCTTCGCCGTTTTGTTCCATCATCCTAATATTTAAATCCCCGTACATATGTACATTACAAAACTGTGGTCTATAGATATTTACATGTAAATACGTACGTAGACCAGACACCAAAGACCTACTCAACTTTTTTGCAAATGGAGAAAAATGTTTTTTTATTCATAGATGATTGTGGTTTCTGAGGATATGATTTGTCAATGAAGATTGACATGGATAATTCTTAGGGATTTTATTCTACCTACGCAGGTATTTTAATGGTCCAGATAAAATAATGTTACTTATTAGCCAATCAAAAGGAAAAATCCAAGGAGCTGATCTCAATATAATTACATATGGGAGATTTAACAGGTCGACAGAGGATCATTCATTCTGTAGTTAGTAGTGCTTGTGTAGTAATACTATTCCAAAACACATTTTTTACAATGTAAACTCCAAAGTTCACCCTGACGCCAGTCGTATTTAATAACCCATTTTGATTAATTAACATTTTGATATATGAAACATGGTTCGTTTCACTTTTGACGTATTTACTCCCTCTCTCTTACTTAATGAATAACCGTACCCATAAACTTTGATAAAATTTTAATTACCTGTTGTAATACGCTCGTGGTGTCTCCTTTTTGCAAATATTATTCTTGTAAGCGTCTGAGATGATAGTATCGACTGCTAGAGCTGCACTGCTGTGGAAATATTTCAGAAATAAATGATGAAGCCAAATTTGAGATCAGTATACATATAATTAATTATATATGAAAGATTAAAGAAACAGTTTCATTATCACTAGTCAAGAACTGTGTGTAATAATGTCAATGCAGACTGTACATGATTAATGGCAAAGAGAGACTGTTATATTAACTAATGAATGATAAGTCTAGTCATTGCCCAGCAAATTAATATTAAATAATTGCTTTATAACTGACAATTGCGAGGTTAGTTATGTCACTTTACAAGCAGAAAAATATCTTGCAATGCAAATCTAGGAATATATTAATTTGCTCGTCGGGATCTGCATAATCCTCTCAACTATAACAAATATCAATAGAAAAAATATATTTACCTTGAGAGACTGCTGCGGGATGAATTTCGAAGGCACTATTAAAATTTTCCCTTTAACACAGATCCAGTCCTAAAAGTTTGCAACACTGACAAATCCCACTCAATACAATATCAACGCCAAAAAGGTTTCATATTAAAAAATTCGGACGAACACAGCTTGTTTTTTTATCCAATTGTTCTCTGTAAAACACGATCGTCGCTCTATCACACAACTTTTTGCAAAATCACGAAGCTTTATTTGAAGGTGATAAGGGTTGCTTAAACAAATTGAGCTGTCACAGTCTGTACCAGTCATGAAATTATTGATCACCCTGCTCCATTACCAGAAAAATAATTTTGGTAGTTTCCAAGACCTCCACAATTATGTATATACTATATAATCCCGTCTAGTGTGCTGCGGATGAGAAACATACTTAACAAGTGTTTCCCTTGTCTGTTCCCTCCAAGGAGCAGGCAAGGGCCGCACACTTGAAGCTACAGGTGGCCCGTCCGCCCACGCAACTCTCATGAAACTCCAAAGGGAGCTCTGCTCCCTCCAGTCCCTCAAAACGGGACCCTTATGCACGTTACGCAAGAAATCAATAAATCGATCACCAATCAATAAATTATTGATTTTAGACCAATTTATTGATTGCTGATCGATTTATTGATTTCTGGCGTAACGTGCATAAATATTACTACTAGCAAGTAAGTTTCTTAAATACTAAAATAAGAAAACAGTAGAAACCAAAATATATCGTGAAACCATTCCAACATGTTATGGTCGCGACAATAATGCATGACTTGAACCCATTAATTGGAATGGCATTGTGCAAAGACTTGTAGGATTTAGCATGACGGGAATTAATTGTTCTGCACATTTATTGCTTAAGACATTTCAAGTACTATTCAAAACGTTCACTTTCATTAACACATTTCTCGTGATTTGGAAGTTTTGGAAAGTACTTTTAAAAATATCCGTTATCGAATTTTGATATGTAAAATAATGTTTGTAATAATTACTATTATTACAAACATATTATTAAAAAAATGCTGTAGTTTTTATATTAGAGCTACTGGTTTTAATTTGTGTTTATCGAAACAAAATTTAATATGAATCAAACTGAAGTGTGCGCTCACTTGTGTAGTGTTTTGCTTTAAACATAGAATTAATTGCACAGCTAGTAGAACCGACATGGAACACCAGAATACAAGCGACCAGGCTAAATATAACAGAGAAGATCTGGAAGGTGAATTCGGTCTTCATTTTTAGAAAGTGTATTAGAGCGCCTGCTATAAATGTTTCTTTTCAGTCAAAAGGAAAGGGTGCGACTGATTGTGCCTCGAGTTTCAATTTTTCCTGTATTGTCAATGTAATCGTCAACGTTGAGGAAGGAAACCTCTGACCATTATTGCTACAACTACTTATTATATGACGCTGATATCCTTCTGAGTAAACACTAAGATTCTAAACCCCTTTTACAGACTATCGGATAAGTACAAGGAATTTCCGATAAAGTGGTTTCCTCTTAGATGACATTCCCTTTAATTGCCACAGTTAATTTTCCCTTATGATTACAAATGCATTATGCAGTGCAGTAGAAGGATATAATGGCATCCAATATATTGTCAAGTGTTTTCCCACTATATTGAAAATTCTACAAAGGCAATGCCATATAAAACATCAATCAGATTAAACTTGATTTTTGTATTAAATATAGATTTTCTTATATTTTTCCGAGAAAATTTTAACAGCATGCCAGAACCTCCTAATATACTATCAATTGAGCAAATATTTTCCTTAAAGTAATGTACAGGAAATGGTATAGGAAATTTAAAAATAGGAAACTATCAGTTAGGCTCAAAAGAATTTTATTGCTTTAAGAATACTTTTTGTATTGTTTTTTTTAGTATTAGTTAAATTTACTATTACTTATGTTTAGGGCAGGGAGCAATTTGGGTTAGAGCAATCCGGGCAGAGTCCTTTGGGAAAATAATGATCAAATCGGAGTGCACAGATACTTAAGTATAATATTTAGAACCTTCCACAACTCCGTTTCTTTTTATTTGAAATAGCCTTTAATAGTGGTAGTGGAATTTTAGATAGTGACATTTTCATTTACGAATCCATTTAAAAGCATGGGTTGTGAAATGAAAGTGACACTTGTTAGAATTAAGGCAACGATATGCATATTGTGTAATAAAATATAAGTTATTCGGTTTTTTTCCAGATAGTTACCTTTAATAATTTGAGATTTAATTAAATTGTGAACTTTCGTTAAAAATCCTAATTTCCTGTGTCAGTACTTCAATGATAAAACTCATTATTTCTATTACTATAGATACATGACAGGAACATTGCTGGACTTCATGTTGACTGGGTATACAATTATTTATATATACAATAAAGCCTTGGTTTTTCAGTCACCGGCATACAAGCGTGTGTGATAAAAGGATATGAGCAGATCCATGTTTATTACAACGTTAATATTTCCTCATAGAATCGTACATTACAGAGAAATTAAATACTGGTGGTTAATGCAATTGCCACAAACATTATGAGGACACGTATTTTTTAATAATTTTCCTCACCATATTGCATTTAATTGTCACTGCCTTGATATCTATCTATTTATAAAATCAGAGTTATTATGTAAACAGTGCATAGGCGCAAAATAAATGATTACTAGATTTTACTACATTTCAATAATTTCCTATTACAATTAAATCCTATAATTTATGTATTAGATTAACCGTTAAGGTTATTGCTTGTTTTTTATTAAAAGTTCGATAGTCCGTGGGGGAATCGTAATAGTGCATAAACAATAATTTCAACCTTTTTGAGCAGCCTGCGGATAAATTCAAGATAGAGCACGACGAAAGGATTTCATATGATTTAGATTTGAAATTGAAAGGACCATTTTATTGCAATTTTTAAACTCTATACACGTTGTGTATATTCCTACTGGTTTTACAAATTCACTTTCTTCAGTTCTAGATAATGTATATAGATTATTCCTCAACATGAAATTAAAATAAGACATAATTAATAATAAGACATAATAATAAGACATAAATATGTTTAGCACCATCTCCCCTTTATTGGGTAAGTAGATACTTGTTGATTTAGTTCAACTAATTATTTCAAAATATCTACATGCATATAGATCCATAGTGAGATTATGTGTGGGAAATTTGTCACTAACGAGAGCAAATTTCCTTTGGAGATAAACGCTCCGCATGCATTCATTGTTGTTGTTGAAGAAGGCCTGATCAATGGTTGGGGAAACTAATCAGGTAAATTTTTGTTTACATGTTAGTCTCGCTCATCCATATTACATTTTGTTGATGAAGTCGAAAGTGAGAATGTCGAAAAAGTAGATATGAAGAAGATTTGCTTGTGTTGTACATAATTAGTATGTATATTGAACGGATTGGGAGAATCCCTACCTGCAAATAATTATAATACATTTTTATGATCTATAATAATAATTACTCATTGCACTGAGGAATAATAAAGCCTGCATAATGAGCTTATTCATCCCAATAAAATTCAAAAACGTATCATGAGTAGACCAGACAGTCTTCAAAAAATTCACAACTAATCCAGGGCTTGATTAGTTGTTTCCGGGCTTGAACACTGGAGGAAACAAATGAGTTCCCTTTTCTGCAATTAATTTCTGCAAATACCAAATAAAACACTTTTGTTCCCATTAAAGTTTCATTAAGAAATAGACTTTTATAAGCTTTTCTTGCCGTTAAAGAAAGTTATTTACTATTCAACCAACACGTTCCGAGAGAACCCCGAGAAAGAACTTGTCCTTCAAACCAGTCTATTAATTCAAAGCGGGCACATATCTCCGTTGTAATGACACTTACTTTAAGTAGTTTTTTCGCAATTTCTTCCGTGAAAGCTCAAATATTGCAGGAACTTTCTAGAAGCATAAAGAATTTTTTAGTAGTTCAATGCTTTAATCTGTATCTTGTAAAAAATTGCCTTCGTTCCTGAAAACTGAAGACTGCGCCACTTGGACACCACAAGACGACATTGGAAAAGATTATCCGTATTACTTAAACGGATTTGATGATAAAAATCAAAGTAATGCATTTTGAAGTTTTTAAATTTATTTTTGTACACTACAACTATATTCATAAATGAAGGTTTCTTGTAAAATTTTAAGAATAGGTATGGTAGTCTAAAGATTCACGTATTGTTATAGATATACACTTTTTGTTCGTATTAGTTTGGGTCCTAGGTTTCGGTAAATAAAACATCCGCTCTGCCTTTCTGATGGAAGTACTTTGTGATGTAAAGTGAATTAGGTTTCTTCTTCTTCCGGTTGTGAGAAAATATCAAATTTGTTCCTTTCATCCTAAGACGCACCCGATCCCAACAATAGTTAAAATTCTTGGACAAAACTACCAAAGCAGTATGGGGAAGTGATAGGCTCGTTTGTGTTATTTTATCGAATTCCTCTTTACAAAAATATTGGAATTGACTCGCAACAATGGTTTTGGAAGATTTGCTGTCAAATGTAAAGACATCCTTTTTAGTAATTAGTATATAATTACATAAATAAATTGGTGTAAAAATTGCCACAACTTCTTAAGCATGTCTGACCGGTTGTGTTGCTAAGGATATGCACCGTGTCATTGACCCTCATGTAATCGTAATAGATACGTTCCAGTTGGAAAGAATTAGCGTAAATTTTCGGCGCTAATCCAGACTCTTCAATTTTGTTTGATATTTCCTTGCTGTAATTACTGCTGTCTTCTTTATGAAACATTTATTACTATTTGAAAGAACTATGCCTGAGATTAACCCAGCAATCAAGATCGTGCCGGAAACTCTCAGGTGAGGGTAGGATCAATTGAAATTTCCCTGGAGTATTTGCACGCCAGTATAAAAATACCCAAAATGCATGTTCACTTGCGCAAATATTGGGCAGTATGTAATTACAAATAGAATATTTTAATTGTATACGCACGGCAATACTATACAGGGTTCCAAATATTGTAATGTCTAAAATGACTTTAATATCCAAACGTAAGTCATCTAAACTGTTGAAGTAACTTTCATTCAACAACATAGTGACATGTAACTATTGCCTAATTTATTAAAAACAGTAATTACATCGGTACAATAGTTTATTGGACATGGTGCATTTAAAACTAGTTTTGTAATAAATGCCACATATTTCACGATAAAAAAAGGCAACAAGCAAAATTTCGACTCTTTCACTTCTTTCGGTTTTTTCACTACTAGAGTTGAGTTGATTTCAATGTTGCTCTTTCTCCTGTTGTGTCTACAATTTTCAACGTAGAGATTCCTGGTCAACACAACATTTACTACCAAATGCCATTGATAGATATTTCGAGAGAGAAAGAAATAATTTATTTCACTGATACCACAATAGTATTTGCCTTACGACACAGTACATAATAATTTCAAACATTTTTAACACAAAAAATATTTGTTATAAACTTGGTTATAAACATACTAATTGTACAAGTGATGAAATGCTATCCTGTAAGATCCACGAATTGTGGTAATAATTACGTCGTTTATAAGCTGTTTAGATAAATTAAATCGTTGTCTAAATTGTTCAAAATGTTCAAAAATAGTTCCACGAGCTCCAATTAATAGTCCAATAACTTCAATAGTTTTCAAATTGTATTTCTGCTTAAAGAAAGGAACACAAGGTTGATAAATCTGCTTCTTTTCATGATCCACTTCCATTGGTTGATTTCTATCTTTTTCCCATCTAACAGTTGGGTCTATTATGTAACCTACTTTGGTTACTTCATTAAAACATAAAATGTCAATTCGTCTAGTAGAATCATTCTCTCCAATACAATGTACTTCTTCGACCACCATCCATTGCTTGCTGTCTCTCAGATATTTTGCAATTATTGACCTAATATCATTATGCCTGTTGTTGCGTAAAAGACTGCCCTTATCACAGGAACCAAGGACGTGCGCAAGGGTTTCTCTCCGAAAGCATCCATTATGTCTGCATCGGGAACCGTCCTGACTCCTACCGGGAAGATCTCTTACAGGGAAAACATTAGTTGACATTTTCAATACTGAAATCCATTCAGAACCAGTAAGGCCTTGCTTATGTAAAATAAGCTTATTTCCAAAAGTGCATTCTTGGTACGTCACAACTCCAGCACCACGATGTAGTTTACTGCACCATTCGTCGTATTGTTGTTTTCTTAATTTATCTCGCATCATTTTAGTAATTTTTATTTTAGTTTTTGACTTTGAAATTAAAATCCTCCAAGAAATCATATCTTCAGTGCTTATTCCTAATGCATTCCTACATTCCTCCATTTCAGCAAAGCAGTTGCGAACATAGGGAATAGCACTAACCTTGGAATTCACTAATGCCACACAAATATTATAATGTTGTAAAAACACTTCCCATTGAGCATTAAACATATGCAATCCTCGTAAACTTCTTGAGGTGTAAAGCATTGAAGTCGGAACATCATCGGGAAGACCAACAATTTCTTTTATAGACTTAGTTAATACGTTATTCAAGTCCAATAGAAAACGCTTTGGAATTTTGTTCATGGGAGCACATTGTAAGGGATAAATAAGTGTTGGCCAGATGTATTGATTGATGATGGATAACTTCTGATCTGGCCGGAGCATTTGTGTGCTCACTAAGTTTTGCAAATCTTTGCCAAAATTTTTCATTGTACCAGCGAAATCAAAAATAATTTCATTATTGAAATTAACACCAAGATATTTGATGGTTTCATCTTTCCGAATTGATGGTATTATAAAATTTGCATCAATGATTATGTCATCCTCACATAATTCCCCATTCACTATATTGATTGATTTACATTTTGATGAATTCGAACTGTATCCAACTTTGTCCATATTCAGTAAAGCTATTTTCCCCAACTCACATGCTCCTTCTACAGATTCCGATATCACAGCCAAGTCATCAGCAAATCCCACATTTGTCACTTTAGGAATGTTAGGATGAATTTCAAATCCATATGCATTAGTAATTTCATGTTCTGATAATTCTTTATGGATGTGATCTACCGACATATTGAATTCTAATGGCGACTTGGGCAAACCTTGAAATACTCCTTTGTTGACATCTATAGGTTTTGACAATCCTTTCTGAGTTTGAATTTGCGTAGAGTTGCCTCTTAGTAAAGATTTTGATATTTCTCGCAGTCTTGATGGAATCAAAGTGTGATCATAGCATTGACAAATATGATTATGGCTACTTTCTTCAAAAGCCTTGTTTACATCCAAAAATAAAATACAACATGAAGATTTTTCCAGTTTGGCCTTTAGAAGAATTCCATTGATGATTGTTGTATTAATATGACATCCCGGTATATTTGTGAATCCTCTCTGGTTTTCATTTAAATGTACAAATGATCTCAAACGCTTTTCAAATATTCGTTCTATAATTCTTCGTAATATTGAGCAAATTGATATAGGTCTCCAATTAGTAATTTCCTTCAAGTCACCCTTCTTTGGAATTAAAACTGTGCGAGCTCTTCGAAATGATTCGGGAACTAAATTCCATTTTAGCATAATGTTGGCAATCGTAGCAATAACCTTCTTGCAGCTAATAATTCTTATGCTTCGAATTGTTACTCTATCCAGTCCGGGAGATGTATCATGATTGATACCTTTTAATGAACTAACAACTTCATCCTCTGAAATATCATCATCCTGATTCGCCAATTCTTGATCATTGTCTGCTACTGTTGGACCATATTCATCTAAAATCTTATCATTACTAAGGCTCCATCTTTGACTATAATGCTGAAATATTTGGTCTTGTGGTATTGAACAACTTGGTAACCTCATCGTACTTTGCATTACCATCTGAACAGCCTTCTTCCTTGAATTTGTGTAAAGATGTTGCATCAAATCATGATTGTATTTAGCTTGATTAAGATCACGTTTTCTCTTCGACTTTCTCATTGGATTTGATTGATTTTCATAGGTCTCTTGAGAATTTAGAAAAATAGCATTATTTTTTCTTGCTTGATAATATTTGGTGGCTGGATGTTTTGGACCAGGTAACACGTTAATGGAGTCACGCAATGTAATTGAAATTGTGTCAACAAGTTTGGAGAATGCCACAAGGGTTGGTTTAACTTCAATCATGTGAGATAATTCCACATTGTATTCATTCATTTTTAAATCAAGCTGTTTGACAATATCATCATGATGATCTGAATTTGTATTTTCTATAGTTTCAATTTCAGAAGGTTGATAACTTGCGATTATATTCTGACGGGCCACATCTTTGTGTCTTTTAGCAATGTGTATTCCAAGGCCTTTGTACATTCCATGACAGTGAGGGCACTCTGTTTCTTCGTTTCTAGTTGTAGTGATTTTCGTTTTAACTTTTTTTGTCATTTTTTTAAGAAACTGGTTTAATTTTTCTCCTTCTTTCTTATTTAAAAAAATTATCTTTTTTTTTTTTTAAAAAAACACCAACCCTCCTAATATTCTGCCATAAATATAATTAAGAATACCCAAATAATTCTAAAATCCCCTTGTACCACCAAAAGGTGAAATTGTACCCCAAAAGTAATTCAAAATTCGTATTCTACATGTCTTATTTGTATAGACCCAATATATGATTAATGATAACACACTCCATCTTCTCCATACAAACCCCTAAATCTGGAGCAAAAAAAATGTGCTGCTTCCTGTTCAACTTCTACTTCTTTTGAATGAAACTTTTGCTGGGAATAAGCAATTTTAGACTAGAAATTTTTTCAAACACTTTTCGGTTCATCCAACAAAACATCTGAATTTGCCTCAACATTTTCAACTCTGTAGTTCCAAATTTTTAGTGCAAGAAGATTAAGATCCAATTTTGGAACAACACAAACAGGATTGCTAAAAAAATATGGATAGAATTGAGTAATGTGTATCCTTTGATGGGCTATATATGATGGGTAATGATGTTTGATGATGAATGTTTCTTACCCGTTCAGTGTATCTAACTTCCTCGGCACCTGGCCGGTATGAAACGTGTCCATAAAACGCGGAAAAATAACATAGTGTTAAACGTGATCATTTCCAATTACCGTACCCTTCAAAAATTACTCTTACAAGGGCATTTATTATAGCGACAGAATATTTTGTGTAACATAGCAAAATCCGTTCCAAATCCGTAACATCAGTTCTGTTCATCGACCCCATAGTTTATTTCCCCTGTGTTTTCAAGTACAAAGCTCAGGTAGCGGAAAATATTGGTTTTATTTTCAGGAAATCCGCCGTGAGCTATATATTGTCTAAAGGAATTTAGAATTCGAAATCAGATGACAAATTTCCCATTGATCCCGGAACCCGGAAATCTCTCATCCATCTCTATGAACTATTTGATGCCCCTTCAGTTTTGCCAGCGGTTATGTGCATGTTTTTACATAGAACGAAGCGGACTTGTGAGAAACGTAATCTAGATATGGCAGTCACTGAAGAACAATTTTATGAAACAAAAATTTCCCACCAGTTTCACTTCGGAATGATTCTATTTTTCATATATACCAAGTTACAAAAACAGAACTACAAGGGTAAAATTTACTGGTGAATTTTACTTTCAAGAAGTAGTTCATTCATCCGTATGATTACAAAATGCATTTGTAACAACTTCATAATATTCTCTAAGTTGATTTAGATAATCATTTCACTTATTAATTACTGAATGTCTGAAATTCCCTACTGTGACATATAATAGTGTATCGATAGGAATTCCTACCTCTGACAACCCATGGAAACTACGAGGATAGGAGACGTGTGTCGTCCACACATTTAGATTTTGTATCCACTTAAGGTGTGTAGAATTACATACTGGCACTTCAATCTACTAGAAGAAAACTCCTGTTTCTGCAAAAGTACCTAATTCTTGATCAACTAAGCGACATACAAAACTTACTGGCTGAGCTAAATTAAATTACTTGTACGCCAGGGTTGGTTTTTTTAAGGCTTTCGAAGTAAAGTGGATTTTGTACATCCAAGCCATTGTTCTGTGTTGATTCAAAGCAAGAGTATCTTTGCACCATCTTCGTTTTAATAATACCTACAAAAGGTGACTGGGTTCACAGAAAGATTTTCGCACGAAATGCCTCAACTATTTTTAATATGATAAAGTTGTTTCAGACAGCTATTCTTAGCCATATATTACTATGTTGTTTTGTAGACCCGTAAAGAGTGTGGGAAGATTGTCATTGCAGACAGTAATTATTATTCTGCGCAAACAACTCCGTATATGAAATTATTATTGTGAAGACAGTCTGAGCAAGGGCTGGGGAACATAATCAGGTAAACATTTAGTTTGGTGCTATTTTTGTTTGTTCATGCTTTATCCAAAACATACATGTTAATGCAAATCAGGTGCGCTCAGCCCCGGATTATTTATCGGAATGGGTACAAACAACTCAAAATAGCAAGACTGTCATAATTCTATTAAAATTATTATAGCACAATTCTTGACAGATTGTTTCGAATTAACGCGATTCGCTTGAGGCAATATTTGGAGTCACATGGTTGAATTTCGTTGAGCATTGCCGGGGTTTTGTTAGATATTAAAACTTCCAGCAACTCAGCAATTTTCATTGGGATTTATCAATATCAGCAGTTGACGACAAAAATTTGTGGTAAGAATCCTAAAATTTGAATAAAGATTGTGAATTATTTCAAAAGGTTGCCATCAGGAAGAGACGATTTCCGGTTTTGAAAACATTTCTCACATTTTTGGGTGATTTTATTTTCATTTGTTTATCTAATCACTGAATATCCAATGAACGAACTTGACCAGTCTATCTTTCTAACGTTTATATATTTTTTTAACAGTTCTTAAATAATATTTATTCATACCGTTTTAAAATGGCTTTTTCCTTGCAATCCAACCATTGCATGCTATGCTACAACTTTAACTAAATATTAAAATTTACACCTAATCCAACCCTGCTTGTAATATTTTTTACATATACAACTATAATTATTACTGTTTTCAACTCTCTAATAATGAAGATAGTATACTTATGACATGTATACTCCTTGCAAGTTCCTCAACAATAATATTTTGTGGAAAGCATTTTACGTATAAGAAATGCATACAAATGACCTTGCCTTTGCAAAAGTTGTGCACATTTAACGTGGATGTTTGAAGTGATTTCTATATTTAACTCGACTTTCAGATATGTTTCTAACTCCACAGCTAACACAAGCATCATCTGTCTTATAAAATGGCACCAATAAGCTCTACATTGTACGTCCTCATATTAATATATTTTTCATTTTCTACAATATCGTTCGTAAAGGCGCAAATACCGAACGATGAAGTGCCCGCTGAACTACAGGTAATTAATTTCAATTGAAAACAAAATGAAATTCAGAATTTTAAAAGCATGAAGTGTCGGAATTGGTTTTGGGAGCAAATTGTGCACGATAATTATTATAAATAATTAACTGTGTCATTTAGTTCCTGACAACAGGGGAATACGACACTTGGACGCCACCCTCCGACATAGCAAAAAATTATCCATATTACCTGAGCGGGTTTGATGATCAAAATCGACCTAGTGAGAAATTTCTCTATAAATTTAATTTCACCACAAATTTTACCTTATCAGGGTTGATCTAAATATTTGAAGATTCCAGGAGCTTCACAATCACTTTTCAGTATAACTAAAGTTCCTCTTTTCGAATTTACTCTTCCTTCAGTATGGGTGTTAGAATTTGGTAAATGGGACATCCGCGCGGCCCTTCTCAAGGATGAGGAATATGTGAAGGCTTTGGACATGCACATAGACCAAGCCACTTGGAACTTTTTTACCAGTACTGTTCTCCGAGCCAGTCCGGATGCCCCAAATAAAGAATTTATCGTCCTCATTGATGCTGAAGGATATAATCTCGCGCAACTTAATTCCGCCAAAGGTTTGTTCTTCTGACATACTTCTATGTATACATAGTGCAAAAAAAATGGACGTATACAGTTAACATTATATTCATATCTGTATTCATGAGATTCTGAAGATTTCTGGGGTATTGCTTAAATACAAATAAATTTCGTTAATGATTTCAGCGGTGAGTTTTGTTGTGAGGAAGCTCACAATGATAACTATTGCCACTCGGTTTGCATCTTCCGTCTACGCTGTAAATGGTATGTCAAAATGTATTTGTGATGAATATTGCTCGAATCTCTGCAACCTGTCAAAAATTATAAATGATTTTGTAATACCGAATTTGTGTATTACAGTCAATTTTGCTGCTGAACGACTCCTATCACTACTGAAACCATTCTTGGGGAGGGAGTTTGAGAAATTTATAATTTTCGGGACCAACTCCGCCATGTATATATACCAAAGATCTTAAAACATTTGCCGAAAGATCAAATCCCTGAATGGTACGGAGGAAGTAAAGATTTTAAGCCTGTCAAAATATACGGCTGAATGCTTGCGTTTATATACTTATAGTGTTAATGTGTATTGCTCCTATTGTTAAGAAAATAATTATATTTGGGGTGGGAATCTATCTGCTAAGGCTCAATGTATCTAGTATATGGCTCTCCAGCTGAATCGCTTTTGTAAAGGTGCCGGGACTTTATGTTAAATGACTCAAACTAGCAATATGCAGCTTTCTATAAGTGCTTTTATTTTATCAAGCCCAACGGGTGAGTTAACCTGAGGAGTTCTGGTATTGATTTAAAACTAAAGACTGAGGAGCTCATAGTATTAGTTCTTTTAAATACATATCCTGATTACTTAGGTTATCATTTCCTTTTCTGTAATATGCTTAGTTGTACATTCCGACAACATTACAAAATCAATTTGGTATAATAACATATTAATAACAATTAGTTAAATCAAGCAATACAATCAACAAGCAAAACTACCGATTTTTCGATTTGTTAGACTCCAGTTGGAACTAATTTGAAACGATATTCTCGATTATTAAAACAATAAGTCTCGTCCGCAATAACGAGATAAACGAGAATATCATATCGTTATGCTCCCCGATAATACATTTTCTCCTGCGTTTTTGGATAACTTCATATTTTTCGACGCTTGTAGCGGGCACTCATTGAATAAACTACGGGATAGACATGACAGCACGTATTAATTTTTACCTTAAACGAGCAGTTGCTTAAATTGAAGGCTGGATCTCATTCAAATCCACAGTAGTGTATTTCCATGCGGACTTATAGAAAATCCTCCATGGAGGGTTCCCCCGTGGAGGGCTGAATGAATATGTGTGTATGGAGTCCCGGAGTCTCCCCTCTTAAAAATGATGTATTATTAAGTGGCGCCCTTCTGTCATCTTGATATGGAGGGTGGCACGCTTTATGATATATTTTTATAATTATAATTAATTTTTGGTGGGTGCATTTTTCGAGTATTTTATTGAGCTGAATCTTCTTAAAATTAAATTGTCTTTCCAATGATATGCTATTTGACTTGTTTTGGACATGTTTTTTTGGAACCTCCATAAGAAATGCATTGCATGTACATACGTTTTAATTTGCAATTGTAAATAACTTTTAATGGGTGAATTTTTTTGGGTATTTCCTTGAGATGAATCGTCTTGAAATTAAATTAGCTATCCAATGATATATTAATTGGAATATTTTTTTCGATCCGCCATAAGAGCTTCATTGCATATACATACATTTTTGCATGGATTTGTAACAATTTTTGTAAGGATTTGTAGGAATCCCTATAAAAGTGTTGCAGTCTCCCCCTCTGACTATTTTTTATTATTAAGTGGTGTCCTCCTGCCATCTGTGTGGATAAGGAGGGCACCCTTAAGGGTTCGAAGGAATAATGTGTACGTGACATTTTCTCACATTAAAATTAATTATTGAATCTTATCTAAGAAAGATTCGTTTGCGATGGAATTGTTAACGTTTGAAAAGGGTGTGTATTGTCAAGACTGTGAAGGAAGTCGGAGGAAAATTTTTGTTGGAAGAAATTGTTTTTGTCAAGAATGTCGGAAGGTAAGGATATTTTTTCGGAAAAAATATTAGTGAGAGAAGTTTTTGGGTTTGTGTGCATGTGATAATTTTTACGAGTACTATAATTAATATTACAGTGTGCAAATGGGTTGGAGGTTGCTGGGGTTGCGTGAATACGGGAGATAAATGGGCTCTTTTGATGGATGGAGACCAGTGCTGTGTTGGGGACGTGAGCACTATAGATGAACCTGTGGAAAAGGTTGGCTACAACCTTTCTGATTGTTCTGATGAGCCGTTACACCAGTCGTCTGTGGGATTGATTGTTGTTGTTGTGGTGTTGGGTAAGAGCATGTGTGTGCCTTCGGAGGATACATGATGGTGGGTTGTATATATTTATGTGAAAAAATAAATGTACATATTGTTTAATTTATTAGGATTGATGGTACTGGGAGCGGTCATTGGGATTCGGTGGTGGCGGAGGAGGCGAGCAAGTTTCATCCGTCGGCCCTTACTCCCGAGAGTTCGTGGAGTTCCTGTCGGGCTTGATATGTTGGGCCGGGACAATTGGGGGATGGGTGACAGTACTGTCTATGGAGGGACAACCTTTGAGCTGGTGAGGTTGAGTTCCATTCCTGAAGAGGATGAGGAAGACACAATTGTGTAACCTTTTGAAATTTATTTCATTTGAGAGGTATGGACTGACTGTCGTGTATTCTTTTAATACAAAACAAAATCTTAAAAATTTTGATATGAAAGAATACATATTGTAATAGTCGTGCAAATAAACAAATAAACAATACTATGAGCTAGTAATGGTTTAAATGTGTTGACCATCTAAATTTAACATTTAAGTTACTCAATTTAGGAGAGAGTTAAGTTTCAAGAATAACATGCCATACATTTTTAACGGATTATTATGCTATTGTGATCTGGCATATTACTCCTATGCATGAATCATCATTGTTTTAATGCATGGGAAACTCTTTCTGGAAGATGTAAATAATTTGTGCAAGGGAATTTTCTAAACCTGCCCTAGAAAATGAACAATAATGAGAGGCCTGGAGATCCCGGTGTAAGTTTTAAGGGTGCGTATCAATGATGATAATATTAGGTAAATTAAGTTCAAGGGATTTAATAAAATTCACAATGATGAAAGGATTTTCGGGGTGAGAGAGCTGCGTCAAGTTAGTTCCTCTGTTAGCGTGTGAACAGTCCTTGTTTGGTTTACGTTAAGGTTGAGTCAGTTGGAGTTTATGTGTACTTTCGGCATTGATGGTAAATCAAGAGCATGATATACGTGGACTTGGAGCTCGCTGACTAGCAATAGCAGTCTTGGCTCACATTTGTGGAGGACTATGTTGGAAGTTTTTGGAAAATATACCGTTCATAATAGGATTTTTCTGTCATGTGCACTTTTCAGGTCTGAGGGAGTGAGTGTTGAGCCAGGGAAACCGGTACACTTCGTTGCCAGTCGTCCAGGAGCATAAAATATTGTTGAGCAATAAGAAACTTACATACACTTGAAAGGGGAGGAACATACAGTACAGTACAAGGGAGGAATTGAGATCGCATAGGACTACACACGAGCATTCCTACACTACACCATTTCATCTCTCTCTCTTGCTCTCTCTCCCAACTATCTTCTCAAGTGCAGGGCTCAAACAAGTTTAGGGTCTAGTATTTGGGGAATTTATATTGCTGAGGATGTACCTGAATAAAAAGATATTTCCAGGGAGGCCTCCTTTTCCAGTGACGGAATACCTCCAATGTGTCTGCTTCCTCATTCAGATTATGCTGAACAACGTTAGTATGGATTTATTTATAGTCAGGGAATTACAGGAGTTTTCAACAACAATAATTCGAACAGAGGGATAAAACAATTTCTCTCAACTCTCTTCCTGTGAGAGGATCAGCAAGAGAAAGAGCACCTGGCCATTGTGGAGTTTTGACGGTTGGTTATCTTGCTCCATTGCAACTTTATGTACTAATCCCTCATAGGTGTACATAAGTCATAATTAAATATTACAAATGTATGCAGGTAAGTATCCCTCTCCTACACTAATACTCCCAGTAGCAACTGTGAATACAGTTGTTTTAATCATTAAGTGCGTGCATCAATCCTAATAGGACCATACGCAGAGAGCCAGACATTTTGGGATAAGAAGCATCAGCAGACTATATAGTGTGGTTTGAAGGACAATTCCAGTACAATCCCCTGCAGTATTCTACAGTAATTACTAAACTGGGAAAAAATACTGAATGGGGAAAAATTGTCGCTGTAAATTCTGAGAGATAATATCTCTACGTTCAATCTGCCTTCGAAAAGAACTCGTTCTGCTTCTTAGCCTTTCCATCATACTTTACTACATAGGACCACTTAATTTCTCCTCTCCCCCAGCTTACCTAAAATTCGGTACAAGGATCTGTGAATATGAACACACGTCAAGTGTAAGGCAGGCAAAAGGAAGGAATTGTGGAAGTTGCTGGAAGTGAGAATGGAATGCAAAGCACAAACTTCATTATAGCATGGTTTCGTTCTCAAGAGTTACTTGTAGTAAATAATGTATAGGGTGGTGAGGAGCATCTCTGGTTTACTTACTTTTCTGTGAATACCTTCTGTCAAGGAAGTTCGTTATTAAAGATCTCCTTTCATACTCTCCCTATCATTTTTTTCCTTTAATTTCTTACATGCAATGTATCATCATCCTTTACTCTGACACCTCCTTATTACTTTTAAAAGAATGTATGAACTTCGGAAGCACGAAACGATATAATAATTAGATGTGACATCATGTAATTACTTCTTGTTATATTGAAACTTTTCCCTACATTTATTTGTATTATTATCTCTTGGCATATAATAAACAGA
This sequence comes from Allacma fusca, assembly GCA_947179485.1. NCBI lineage: Eukaryota > Metazoa > Arthropoda > Collembola > Symphypleona > Sminthuridae > Allacma > Allacma fusca. Next base: position 69,711,353 of record OX359245.1, read on the forward strand.
TAATTATTGAAGTCTCAGTGAAGACTTAAGTAATCTTCAAAATCTTTTTTAAGGCGAAACAGAATCGTGGGAAGTGGGATTGAGTAAAATATGTCCAGATTGCAGGCGTATCAGACACAGGTGGCACACTTTCAATACCTCTAATAGTCATGAAGGGAATCGCTCAAGATGGTTTTGGTAGGTATGTACATATTTATCTATGTACACGAAAGCATTGAAAATACGCATTAGAACTTCCGTTATCAAGAGGTCTGGATTGATGGCTCTGTTCAGGTGTTAGGAATATAGAAAGGAACATTATTTTCTGGTCGGTTAGTGACTACTCAATATAACATACATACGCATTGGAGTGTAGGAATTACCTAATCTCATCTCAAGTAAATTCGGGCACGGTACAAGATGACAAGTATGAGTTTTCTAAGAGGAAGTCTTTGCAGGAAAAATCTTTAATAGAATTCATACGTACACATGTATGAACATGTACGTATATGTGTATGTAAGCGAACTGATCCTACTTACATGATGGGGCGATATCGAGAGCTCAATAGTGCAGATGACTAACCACAAGGTTTTCCCTCCACTTTTGCATTGTCTGCTAGACTTGAGTTGAAGAGTTGGAAGAGCTGACATTATTGTGTAGCAAGATGACTCCGGACTCATCACTGACCATGTAATAAATAATCCTAGCAATTTGAGGATTCTTCAACCTTTACTTTAGACTGCAGGCTTGAATGGGAACAGTTGAAGTTGTAATAAAACAAAAATAAATACAATAAAATGGCAAATAAGAGAGCAAACAGACGCTCCACTGAACTCTATGTCATTTTTATGCTCTCAAACTTTGATATGGGGAACTTTTTCTCCTCATTCAACAGCAGTGGGCAAGAGCAACAACAAGCGTTCCTCTGCTTAGATCAACATTTATAAAGGAACATTTATTTTGTCTCGAATACATTGCCATCGCATTACTCACTAGATCTCCTATCCCCTTCCTGCTTTCTTACATACACCTGGAGGTTTCTCCTAACTCATAAGTAACGAGAGAGATTCCTTCCAGGATATATGCAGAAAGGATGAAGAGTCCATGTAGCACCAATTTCCTCCTATAGTTTATGTACCTAGAGGTGTTGGTTAGTTTAGACGCACTCTGAGCTTCACCCCAACTTGCACTCCGAGAGACAACTAGACGAGGAGTCACAAATGTAGCCAAATAAAGTCAAGAGTGATACTCGGCACTGCGGAAGCAGGCCTACGAATATCTGTGGTAGTAAGTCTACTTACGCATTCGAACAAAATCTGATTAAATGAATTTTAAAGAATATTGCAACCACAATATGTGTTGAAAATCGAAATTATACCCTGACTAAATTCAATTATTACATGCTTGAGCGTACATACTTGTCAATTTTAAGTCTTTTTTCCTTTGAGAGAACAAATGAGGTCGTTTTTCCTAAACTTCATCCCCTTGCGTCGTACTTGGTTTCAATGATTCTTATGACGAGAGTTGAATTAAATTAGAGGATAGTTGAAAGAATGGGAGGAAAAAAAGCTGGAAAACTTGAGTCAAGGAATTCATCTTCATTTCAAGCTTTAATTCAATTTCACACCTGTTTTTCCTGCTCCTTTGGATTTGACTAATTTCTGTTTACAATATGACACGTACACGCTTAATTCATGGGCTTTTTGTTTGAAAAACGTACCATTCAGATTGCTTAACTAAACTCATTGCTCTCATTTAATTTCATTAATGTCATCGGATAGTTTTTGAGTCTCCGCATTGCTTGAGAAGTGCGAAGGTCTAAAAAGTGCATGAGCTCTACCTCAGCTTTCTTTGCCTCATTTGTCAACCGTACAAGGGGGAGGGGGTGTCATCATAACAGTCTCAGTCAAGCTGTAACTTCTACAATCACATATTAGAAAATTAACTCTGTGATAAATTGGAATGTTACCAATGAAATCTCCTCCCATAGAAAAGTGTTTGACAAGGAGACTGGGCTCTTACAGTCAGAAGTGACTGTAAATACAATAGAATGAAATAAAACTCATAATTATACGTAGGCAAATATTTATAGAACTTTGCCACAGAATTTGTAAGGTCTCAATGTAGAAATCATTCATAGCTCAACCTCGGGCTAGTATCTCTGTAAATGTCAACATGACATTTGTGAGTGCAGTATCGTGGTCGTATTTGGAATTGAAAAAAAACATACACAAGCTAAACCATACACAAGCTAAAAGTACTCTCACAAATAAGCACCCTGTTTATTTACATATATGTTTCCATCGGCTGAAAGCATTTCCTCCAATACTTATCTATAGCAATAACTATGAGTGTGACGCGCATTTGTGCATAAGAGCTGAAGGGGCTTTAATATATAAAATCTATCATAATCACTTGGGCTGCATACATACATGAGCGTATATATCTCCCGTAAGATTAATGAGTGGGTTGATCTGTCCCGCCTGTCCTTCCGGGAAGGTTCAACTTATAATGGAATCAAAGATACATACTAAGTACATTTTTTGATGTTCTAAAAAACTAACTGTAGAACAGAAATGCATGCGTGCACAACTGCATGCACAAATGAACCTAATGAGTTTTTAAGTATTGGTAGCACGAATTCATATAATAATGTGTCTGTAACATGGACCTTTCCCTCCTCCCGCGTGAAATTGACAAATTATTTTCCGTGCACTTCGTTTTGTTGTGTGTGTGGGAAACAGCCACTGGAAAGGTCCCTCCATCCGTTCATGTCTCAATTTATGTACTTTAGCTCTATGAGAGGAGACTTACAATTTCAACGGGAGAAAATACCAAAGTGTAGGTAGTTGTATATTTTCAATGCATCTCTAATGAATATTGGTCCAGAAGTTTTGTAGCTACCATTTGCAGTAGCCCTCATAGCAAGCCTTGAAATTTCATTCGGTTTTTTCGTGTGAGAGCAGTAACATCTCTCTCTGAATATTCTTATTGAAATTTCAAACATGACACAATATTACAGACTGTGTTCTGTGTGCTCTCGAAATATAAATATTTCTTTAAGCAGAGGATCTGTGCGATGGGACAACAAAACCGCATTTCAAATAACAGGAGTGAAAAAGTTTCGAAGTTTTATCGACCAATACGACGACTACGGGAACAAAATTTGGAACATTGATTCCATTGTGTCTATTGTTCGCAATGTTGCTGGTAGTAATGTTTGTGGACATGAGTCCCACTTCAAGTGTTTTTTCGGTCACTGTCAGAGCGTGCTATTGACACACCGAAGTGCCAACAGTTTCACAAGTGGCGATTTTATTGTCAAGTGCCCACACAACTTGTGTGGTGTTAAATTTCGCTTTGCAGGCGATCTGAAAATAGTGTCTCGAAACCTACATCACATTGGAAAACACAACTGCTTCGACTTAGTGGCAGAGCAACGTAAGTGCTTTGATTATTTATGATTAATTAGATTAATTATTTTATTATACCAATTAGAGTACAGGTTGTAGGGACTAGAAAAAACAATTTAGATAATGTAATTAATCCATAATATTGATTTGTAGTTATATGCACAACTTGTTGTGGCTAAAAGGAGAGTAATGTTTAACAATTTGCACTGGCTGAAATTTACTATAGTAAAAAGCTCCAGTGGAATTGTTAAACATTACAATGACCCTTTTAGTCATAACAGTATACGAGTCATGCCAAAATTCATGCAAGATAAATTAGAAAGTAATTTTGATCGATTATTTATGATTAATGAGATTAATTATTTTATTATACCAATTAGAGTACAGGTTGTAGGGACTAGAAAAAAACAATTTAGATAATGTAATTAATCCATAATATTGATTTGTAGTTATATGCACAACTTGTTGTGGCTAAAAGGAGAGTAATGGTTAATAATTTGCACTGGCTGAAATTTACTATAGTAAAAAGCTCCAGTGGAATTATTAAACATTACAATGACCCTTTTAGTCACAACACTATACGGGTCATGCCCAAATTCATACACGATAAATTAGAAGGTAATTTCGGCATTTTTTTTACAGAAATAAGATTCCAAAAACGTCTTGAGGAGATAGAAAAAAAGATTAAAGGTTTGGTGCGCACCGAGCCCAAGAAGCGAAAGCACGTCAACAGGGAGGAAACTAACGCTAGCTCCACTGCTCCAGGTAAAATATATTTTAAAGCATATTTTATTCGATATGGAAATTAATAATTTCTAAAACGTTGTCCAAATGCGAGATTCTGTATGTTATGATTTCCTAAAGTCAGTATAAATTTTTTATTTCAGAAATAGGATCTGTTGGAGTTGCAGAGGGGAAATGGGGAGGAAAATGCTTGAAGAGCTTGAAGGAAGAGCTACTCAAACTTCCCTCGGACTTGCAGATACTCCCAATCCGTGTAGGGAAATGTATGAAAAAACTGGAAGATTCTTTAGCACCAGACCTGCAACCAGAGGTGAAATTAGACTTAAAGTGTTATGAGGATATTAGTCCACCATCATCCCCTCAACCAGGTCCGTCTCACAGCAATGTCAAAGATTGTGAACTATCCGAATGGATAGAAGCAAATCTGAAGCCCAATGATATTGATGATATGCCAAGTTTGTCGGACCTTCTTGGGGAGGGTGACGTGTTTGAGTTTTTCCAAACACCGGGAGTAGAGTAAGTAAACAATAACTATATATCAAAAATTCAGGTTAAGTTTTTAATTATATTACTGTACAAATCGAATTTATTTATTGTTTATTATAATGAACCAGTCAATATATAAAATTTTGCTTAGGTTTTAAAGACTAGTCAAATGCATAAAATAATATTTTTTTACTTTTTTACTGAACTAACCAGACATACGACACGTAACTTTTAGTTATAAGTAACTAGTCAAATTAATAAAAATTTATTTTCTAGTAAAAATTCTAATACAATGTAAATATTCTAAAGTACAATTTCTTTTATAATTAACTAGTCAAATTAATAAAAATTTATTTTCTAGTTTAGATTTCTAATAAAATGTAAATATTCTAAAGTATAATTTCTTTTATAATTAACTAGTCAAATTAATTAAATTTTTTTTTTAGTTTAGATTTCTAATACAATGTAAATATTCTAACGTGCAATTTTTTAAATTTAAGGAAAAATATTAACCCTAATAGAATGAAAAATAAAAAAATGTACATATTGTAATATTGTGGGCCAATCGTTTAAACAGAATCATATTGCATAATGTTAAATTTAATTGTTTGTAATTTAATATGTTTGAGTATCAAATTCATCATCGGGAGAATCTTCCATTGAGAATTTCGATGGAGATGGTGGTGGAGTCCAACCTGGTCTATTTGGTCTTTTACGAATTTGGGGTGGTTTAGTTTCGAGGTTTTTAGAAAGCATAAAGCTTTCTAAATTTTGTATTCCATTTAGCCGTAACGCTATGGTAGGGCCGGGCCAGTTGCCATATCGTTTGGACACCTCATGAGGGACAGGGTTATTTAATAAGAGCTCAGGAAGTCCTGTTGTGGAACTTATAACAAGTCCCACACGAACTGAGTTCAAATCCAAATCAGGAGTCGACCAGAATTCCTGTCTATCCCCTTTCCATGAATATGTCCTTGACTCCTTTCCCTTCAAATACGGAATACTGTCAAGACTTCCGTCTCCTTCTTCCTGCTTCTTAAACACCTGGTCTAGTATCATAGATAAAAACGAAAGAATTGTTGTCCCTTGAAACTTTGAAAATTTTACAACTGTTGGCCTTCCACTCTGGGATTGTCTTCCCAAAAAGAAAAATTCTGCATTCAATTCAGGATGAAGCTCTAGTCTGCCAAGCACGTTGTTTTCAATCTAGAGAATATTTATTAGTTGTTTAACATGAAAATGGTAGTTAGAACTAAACTGAAGACACGAATGGTTTAATTTTTAATTATTTATAACAAAGGGTGATACGTACCACTGAACTATCTGGCTGTTCAAAGAATGTCCAGCTCTGAAAAAAATCAGAGTTTTGTCGTTTCGTCACACTCATTGTAGAGGGATCATAATACTCCAGCTTTACAACAGGGCGCTTCGAAGCACGTTTGGGTGCTGTAGATCTTGTCCATGTTGTAGAGTTGCGGGCGAAATCACTATGTCTAGCTTTGTCCATGACTTGCGGCAACTGAATGAGAGAGAGGGCGATTACAAGCTTACTGTCGAATAGGGAAAATAAGAGTACTTTTAGTAATGCATGAAGGGGGTGTTTATATACCGACCTCTCTACCCTCTGCATGGATATAATTTCAGAGTAGTATTTTTACATGAGTAAAATTGTTAGCACTTCTGACGTTCAAATAGGATAGCGTTTCTCTGAACTGAAAAGGGCTACAGCTCTTGCTCTATAATTCATTTTCTATCTCTTGCTACAAATTCCTCTCCTATGAGCATTCATGCATTGAAACTCTTGCGGGTCTACCCAACGGGAAGTTCTATCTATCGGACACTTGTCGTTGGGAAATTCTTTCTGTGTGTGCTCTCACAAGTGGTCTCCTGCTTAAACTGTTCATTGTTTGTATACTAATCATGTTGTGTGAGGACATGTCCGAGTATCATTTCAAGTTGTGGAGAAAATCTATGAGGAATGTGAAAGTCCAGCCTAAGTTACCCAACGTTCCATTTGAAACTTTAAGTGGAACTCAAAGAGCGGTTATCAATAGTGTTAAATGTCATATACAACAACCCTTTATAGAACAAATTCGTGCACCATTTAATTTAATTGTGGTAGGCGCGGCAGGGTTTGGGAAATCTCAAATAGTGTCACATTTGAAATATATTTTAGAATGTGAGGAGAAAGCAAGAGATGACTTTACACATATACTTGCTTGTTTTACTGGATCTGCAAGTTATCTCGTTGGTGGTAGAACTTTACATTCCGCGTTCAAATTGGATGTGTATAATCATAAGAAAAATAATTTTGTAGTTAAAAATACTGAAAAGTTTCAAGAATTAAAGAACGTGAGCATTATAATTATCGAAGAATTTACTCAAGTTGGCATGCATCTCTTAAAACAGATTGATGATGTCTTGAGGCAAGCAGATCCAACCAATTCCCATATTAACTTTGCATCACGAAGTATTATATTGGTCGGTGATATTTTCCAGACATTCCCAATTGCTGATTTTCCTATATTTTTCCCTGCTAGGAAGAATGTTGGTATTGATTATATTTACAAAGCATATAAAAGTATTGCAAATATATGCGTACTTGACATACCATTTCGTCAGGATGGGGAAGACCAAGAACAATTTAGAGAGTTACTCAATCGTCTAAAAAGAAAACAGTGCATATCAAGTGATGTTGAATTACTGAAAACCAGGTTACGAGACAGAATTTCATCAGAAGAGAGACTGCAATTCCGTTCAGCAATACATATATTTCCACTCAAAGCTCTAGTTCGAGAGCACAACAGGTGAATAAAATATTAGTGACAATTCATATTTTAAAAATTATTTGCATCACACATTTTTTCAATTTCATAATTTACAGTTACATGCTGACTAAGGAATTTATTGCGGATGACATTGTGAAAATTGATAATGGTCTACACATGTTGGAGATAGCAATAGGTGTTCCGGTAATGCTTGAAAAAAATATAAGCATTAATGATGGATTGACAAACGGAGCCAAAGGTGACGTAATTCATATTCATTTTCACAAATCCGTAGGAAAACAGAACGAGGTTAAGTTTATACTTGTGGATTTTAAGAACTATTCTGGAGATAAGTATGTTATTGACAATGTTGGAAGACGAGGGTTTCCTATTTTCCGTATGATTGAATCTGAATTTAAAGCCAGCACAGGAGAATACGTGTCGGTGAAAAGATTTCCATTGGTACTTTGCTATAGCCAGACAGGACATAAGGCACAAGGGGCCGATTTAAAAAGAGCTGCCGTATTTTTAGGCAAGAGTGAATTTGCTACTGGACTTGATTTTGTGATGTTAAGTCGTTGTAAAAAACTATCAGATTTAATGATTTTAGACCCCGATATACGCTTGCAACGTTTTGTGCATACTAAATCCAATCCAACCCGACTACAAGTACACGAGGAAAAGCGATTGATTGGATTAAAAACATTTTAGCAATAGTCGATACAAATGATATATTTAAATTTTTAATTAATTATAAGTTCTTGTTTAACTTATATTTTACCCCCACTGATCTGTGAAAGCACTAATGATATACCACCAACGCAAACTAAATTTCTCATCATTAGGTACCATGCATGCAGATGAAGCATACGTGAACCAAAGTTTATCTGGTTCGTACTCAGGAATTTCAGGGTTTTTAAAAAATAGGCCTGAGTTTAAGGATAAGAATACAGTTCAAAATGATTTACTCAAACTACACTCGTACTCACTTCATAAAAACGTCCGATACAAATTTCCCAGAAGAAAAATATTAGTTAATTTTATTAATGAAGTGTATGCTGCTGACTTAAAAGATATTCAAAATATCAAGCATTGGAATGGGAACAATAATTTCATTCTTTTTGTTATTGATGGAATGTCAAAGAAGCTCTATACTAGACTAATTAAAACAAAAACAACCGAAAATGTAATAAGTGCATTTAAATCAATATTTAAAGAAGCTAGTGCTACACCTGTGTACATATTCACGGATCAGGGGAAAGAATTTACAGCTAAACCAGTAAAGCAGTTCTTCATGGATAATGGCATTAAGCCTTATCACATTTACAGCCATATTAAGGCTTCGTTTGCAGAACGCGTGATTCGCAGTATTTTTTCAAAGCTGCAGCGTTATATGACAGAGAATAATACAAAAAAGATTAGTAATGTTCTCCAGCAATTTACAGACACCTACAACAATACATATCATACTGCAATTGGTAAATACTTTATTAATGTATTACTTATTATTAATTATAATTATTAATGTACTTCTTTAATGTATTTAATTACTTATATATTTAGTCTTATTGTAACATAATCCCTATATGTAGCTCATGATAATAATAATAATCTCTGTAAGGGATGGCGCCTAATGCTGTTAGGATTGAGGATCAATACAAGATTTGGTCGCGATTATTTGGGAAATATTTCGAAGAAATTAATAAAGAAAGGCGAGCGCCGAAATTTAAAATCAACGACTTAGTTAGGATCAGTCGAGCAAAGCTGATATTCGAAAAGGGTAATGTTTACTATATCATTATAAGTAACCATACACATGGTTTATTAAGCTCAGTTGGTCAATAAAGCGCATACTTGCAGGATATTCTGCGAATTTCAGCAACGAAATATTTCGGATAACCAAAATTCAAAATACATTTCCATGGACATATCTGTTAAAGGATCAGACTAATAAACAGGAAGCTATAACAGGAGGATTTTACGAGGAAGAATTAACGTTAGCTGCACCCCGTTCCTCATAAAAAATCATGATACGAGTATACAACGATCGTTTGGATAGCTACTACGCTACTCTAAGCAATTTAAATAACCCTACAATTGGCGGAAGCTATATATTTAATAATCTGCAACGTGCGTTAAGGTTGCCTAGAGGTATGTACGAATGTGGACTAGTGAAAATATGTTACACTTTACCGCCTCAACCAACAGTGAAATCCAATAAAACTACAGCTAGCCAGTTAACCAATTTAAATCGAGAAATTCCTGTACCAGCAGGCCCGTTATTTCCAGGACTTGTTCCTATTAAAAGAGAAACTTTAAAGTTTTCAAAGATGGTGGGAGAAGACTTGTTGCAATTTATAAGTCGGATAAATAACAGTCTGAAGGACTCTGCGTTTAAACTAAAATTTGGAGCATTGTCAATACAAAACGAATACCTTGTAAGCTTGGTAAATACAAGCACCGATGTAAATAAACAGGTGGGACTTTCAGACAACCTGGCTTTGTTACTAGGATTTTCTCAGAAAAACTTTTATCTAGGAGCATTTTCTGCAAGTGAAGTTACATCAAACAAATATTTTACTAGTTTAGGATTAGATTCAGTTTTTGAGATAAGTTTCACACAATATCCATATAAGGGAAACCTTGTTAGAATTGATCAGCCTATTATAAGTTTAATAGCTGATGCAACAAAAGGACAAAAAGACTATAAAACGTATTTTAAGAGACTAGAAACACTTTTTAAAGACAATGGAATTATAGTACATTTTGAATTTAATAACAAAAGCATTTGTACAATAACAGTAGCATCTACAATGAAAAAAAACTCAGATTTTGTTGAGCTAGCTCCTGAAATAGCAAACGTACTGGGATTTTCTAATCCTCGCTTACATAATGGGTCGCACGAGTCTCAATTTGCAGTTAATGAATCTGCGTTCTTGAAAATTCCTCCTAGAACACGATTGTTTTTTAAAATTGGTTACAACGACCAAGTAATTGTACCACTAAACGAACCAAAAACCATGCTTGTTACAGACATATTGCAAGAAATTAATAGTGCGTTTAGCTTGCGAAAATATCATAGTTATCAATTAGTATTTAAATATTTTAATGGGGAGATATTTTTTGATGAAATTCCTGAAGGCGTCTCCATTGATTTTCCTCCTCTTGTAAAAAATTACTTTGGTGTTGATATAAGCACAACGTTTCAAAATGGTACTCGCGTTTTAGTTGGTAAAGATACAGTTGTACAAGAAGAAGACATTGAATATGAAGAATCTGGTGAAAAAGAACCAAATGAATCGATTTCGAAAGTTGGTAATCGTTTACTTGTTACTGCAAATTGTGTTGAAAATCAACACTATAGAGGCCGAAGTGTTCCTCTAATTGCAGAGATAGATCTAAATAAAGACATCAAAACACAGGTGTCTAAAGCGTTTTATCCAGTTCATTATTTGCCTTTAAACTGTGAACACGTACCATCACTCAGTGTTAATTTCTACAACGAAGATTTATCGCCTTTTAATTTTGGCGACAAGGAAGTCTCTGTATTATTACATTTCAACCCAAGGTTTTAATTATGCGTCAAGTTCAGTGTGATGAAAAATCATGTTATCTAGCTCCACCATCTCAGTTACAAACTGGAGGTGGTCTAGGCAACAACAGCTTTATGACTGGTGGTGGAGAATCGTATCTTATTCCAATTAGTGCAAGTACTACTAAATCAAAATCTCGTAGAGGTAGACAAACTGGTTCTGGAAGAAAACGCAGAGTAACAAAACGAAAAACAGGAATCCGAAGGAAAAGCAGAAAAAGTAAACAAATAGTAGAGAAACTTCAAGTTGGCAGAGGCAGACGAAAGCAAAGAAGAATCAGACGAAAGTGTGTGAAATAAAAGATGGAGACAGGATCAATATTTGACGACAAGCCGACAGTATATTCGGGAAGTACACAAAGTTTAAGGAGCGAGCTAGATATTTTTTCAGTTCCGGCAACTGATATAAGTACGACTTCTGCTTCTGAATACGTTCCGTATTTTCCCATCCTCCCAATCAGAGAATCGTTCAATCCCTTACAGTTTCTAGTATTGGCAGAAGGAAATGGGTACATTGATTTGAATGACTCATTTCTGTCTCTTACCTGTCGCATTGTAAAACAAGACGGATCAATATGCGATGATAAGAATGTAGTTGCACCAAGTTCCAATTTCTTTCATACTATGTTCTCCAATCTGGAAGTTTATGTCAACGACGTTATTGTGTCTGACAGTGGGCAATTTTACCCGAACATAGCATATATGAATAGATTACTCTCTACAAATCCTATTCAAAAGGAAGGCGAGCTACAAACTGAATTTTGGTATCCAAATACGAAGCGTCAGAATTTTGTTATTGAAGATGCCGGATTTAAGGCTCGGTTTGATCTTTCAAAAAATTCTCAGCAGTTTAGTCTGCTGGGAAAGTTGTGCTGTAATCTATTTAATCAGACGAGGTACCTACCAGCTGGTTCAAGTCTAAGAATTTGCTTGAGGAGGTCTGCACCTGAGTATTGTTTGGACTGTAGCAGTGACACCGTAACAGGGGTCACTGGGACACCTTATAAATATGAAATTGTTGACGCAGTTTTCTATGCCTCTAAAAAGACAATAAGTCAACCTATTATAAATATGCATAAGAGTAAGCTTTCTAGAGGGGAAACGTGTAAGTACCCAATGTCAGATGCAGAAATACGTACATTTACAATAAACACTGGACTAACAACTGCGACTGAGGGAATTGTGTTGGGTAGAGTACCAAAGATTATAGTGTGTGGAATTGTTAGCTCTGCTGGATTTAATGGAAAATTGTCCAAGGATCCATTCAACTTTATTGACAAAAACATTTCCGAAATGAGTTTCACTTATAATGGAGAACAACTTCAGTACAAGAAGCTAGATTTCAACTTTAAGAGCACTAATAATGCAGGAAGCGACAGTTTTCTTTTAGCATTACGCTCTTTAGGACGCACGGCAAGCTCTCATATTTTAGGCAATGGAATCAGTAGAAGTACATTCAAAGCCGGTAAACACTATTTCATAATATTATTAAAAATATGATATAAGACAAGTTTTGATAAAATTTTAATAATGTGAACAGGTAACGTATTAACTGCCATTGAGATACTCCCTAGCCAGGCTAACTCGCTAGCTGTAAACGCTAATGGTCAAATTAAAGTATCATTAAAATTCAAGCAACCGTTGGACGAGCCAGTGAATGTAGTTTTGTATTTACACAGTCAATCTATGATGACTATTGATCAACATCGAACTGTTGTATTGGATCACTAAATGGATGCTCATACTATTGAAACGAAAGTTCGTCATTTGTTCCAGACAAATGGAATTCAGACACCGTTTTATGTAGTTGCCGCCAACACATTGTTTTCAGAAGTAAATTTTAATAACCTCCCTGCATTTGTAATACAAAATACAGACAATGTAGGAGAACCCGGAACACATTGGCTAGCATGGTACATTCTGGACAGAAAAAACTCCATTTATTTTGATAGTTTAGGGAAAGACATGAGATCATATAAAAATGTTCAAGTTCCAACACAAGATATAATTGCCGAAAACTGTATGCCGATTCAAAGCTCTAACTCGCAGACATGCGGACAATTTTCAATAGCATTCGTATTTTCGCTAGCTAAAAATCAGAGTTATTATAAGTTTTTAAAAAATTTTACTAAAGACTATTATCAAAATCATAAATTAGTATCAGAATTTGTAAAAAATATCCCTATGTAAAGATGTAATAAAATTACAATTTAAAACATTGTGCTACAGCAATTTTTATTTAGTTCTTAAAAAGGTGCATCAAAGAAAACATATAAAGATGGATTCCATTAACATGCAGATCCCACATACTTCGACCATTCAAATAATTGCACCAACGTCAGGCGGGAAAACGTATTTAGCATTGCAAATGATAAGAAATCGCTATGATTTGTTTGATACTAAACTCGAGAAAGTGATATATGTGTACGCAGACTTTCAGAAAGCATTTTATAAGTTGCAGCAAGAAGATAAAAATGTTATTTTTACTGATAAACTGAAAGATATTGAAGAACTTGTCACTGATCCGTGTTTATTGATCATAGACGATCAGTCAGATATACTTTCAAAAGGAGAAAACAACGAACTAATTACTCGGTTTTTCATTAAATCGTCACACCATAAAGGTTGCACAGTTATTCTGATGTTGCAATCTGCATATCAAAAAAATTTGAGAATTGTAAATTTAAATACGCAAATTTTAATTCTGTTTGATCAAATGCGCGATAAAAGTACAATCACAACTATAGCGCGCCAAATATGTCCTGGCGAGACCAAGTTTTTAGAGTCGGCATATGCAAAAGCTGTAAGGGAAAAGGAATATGGGTACATGGTTCTTGATTTGCATCCAAAAGATAAAAAATACAAGTACTGGGTGCGCTCTTGTCTTTTCCCTTCAGAAGATTGCGAGGTGTACACACCCAAATAATTGTCATGGCCGCAAGATTGGGAACGGAAATCAGGTTTCTTTTAAGACTAGCAAGTTCGTCCGAAGAAAACTTTGTAGAACTAATTAAAGGCGCTAGCACCAGGGAATTAGAAGCAGTAGTAGAGTGTTTCCAAAACTTGGATGTGGTCACGAAGGTAGTTCCATTACGTTTTCATAATCTCAGGAAAAAATTGCATCATAGAACAAGAGATATTGAAAAATTAAGAACTGTTGCTATAAAGCAGTCTAAAAGTGTTCGCAAATGTTTATCAGCCTTACTTTTAAATATCCTTACAACCGAAATTCTTTCCATAATATATCGACATGGCTAAAGTCATGAAAGTTATTTCACCTGATCTATACGAAAAGTTAATCAAAATTTACAATGAAAATTTCACTAATGAAACGCATGATAAAGAAACTGAGGTAGGGAATTCATTAAATACAGAAAAAACAAATCCCGCTCATCCTGTACCGGAAAAGACATTAAATCATGAAAATAAAAATATTGCAAATCCTGAGAACATAAAACATCCTGAAAGTGATCAGTCAGAAACCCAATCTCGTCAGGAAAATAAAAGGCCTGAAATTGAATCTCTAGACGTTGGCAAATTCAAGGGCACACAAGTATGTTGTTGTAATCCGTCTGAAGAAACTGATAGCAGATCAGTATGGAAAAGCTTTGATGAGGTCGTTGACAATAAAATGAGCCGTCAAAACGTAAATCACATGAAGAGCCATCTTTGGAGCACGAAATCAATGTAAAACATGCAAAGCCAAGTATGACATTGCGCTCGCGTAATAAACAAAAAGGTCACGGTAGAAAAACAAAGGGAAAGAATAGAATTAAATTAAAGAAATTTACAAAACGTAAGTTAAAAGCACTTAAGAGAGAACCTAAACGTAAAACGAAACAGTCGCATTCAAGAAAGAAGCACGAGACATTGTGTCGGAAAAAGAAGAAGCAGAAAACTAGATATGGATTACAGCAAGATGGAATCGTCAAACGAATTTCTAATTAATAACATACATATGTTATTGAAAGCTATTATGAATGACGACTATAGAAGCAACAACACCTATACAAATTTTAATGGGCACCTAGGGGTAGGAGGAAGTAAGTTTGGTATTGACTATGTGATAAGCAGTGATAGTTATAGTACTTCCCCCCTTGACATGTTATATCCTTTTATGATATAGTGTGGATCTTCACCATTATCCTTCTTTTCGTTTTGGTGCTAGCCAAAATGATAAAATATGGTCTATGCGCCTATTCCAAATGGGAGACTAAAAGCGGGAGCGGAGAAACTACTGCATTGGAGGGTTGTTTCAATTGCATTTCATTGAAGAACGCCGAACAATGAGCTCCGAACAAAACTCCACTCCACTCCGCTCCCACAACGTACCCTTTGAAAGGGACGCTTACCCATCACACAACAAAACAGGACACTGCAACACGGTAATAAATATTTAATTATAACATTACATATAAGACTGGGAGTAGTATAGTATTTTTTCACTTCTATACATCTCTCATTATTACAGATACTTAGATGCAGTATGCCGTACTGTAACTTCTACTGTCGTACGCATGTTCTATACGACTCCCACATAGAACAATGTCACCTATGTGAACACTGTAACAAGTATTGCAGTCATATGCACATGCATAATTGCTTATATCCGAAGAAACAACTTGCACATCCGGAGCGAGGGAATCACTTGAATCTACAACATTTTTCTGAATATTCAAGAAGTAATTTAGGAAGTGTCATCAAGTACAAGTACATGAAACCAATTGAGACAAACGACATTACATCTGCTTTTGAAGAAATCCGACAAGATTTATTTGATCTTTTGAAAAGTTTATACGACATTCATTCAAGTATGAAAGTTGAGTTTGCTGTATCTGTCCTCATGTCCAAGGACATTTTATTGGAGAATAATCAGTATACTTCCAAGGAAGCTATTATATACTTCAAATCAAAACACTTTGAAATGTTTAACACAGTGAATATGGACGTGCCATTTCTTCAAGCTGTATCAGAAATAATTGAACAAAAAAACCAATTTGTTTCCCACGGATCTTCTTGGAGGATAAGTGCAATTGAATCCATGGAAGTAAAGATCGGGGAATTAAGGTTGTTGAAAAGTGCTGTTGGGAAATCTTTTTTACCAATGCCCTTCAAATCTAGAAGAAACGGGATAATTAATTTTCGAAATAAAGACAATTTTTGTTTTCGATACTGTCTAACAGCTGGATTACTCTGGGATAGAAAAGTGACCGAGAACCAATCGCTAGGTGACGACAATTCAAATCTGAGATATCATTCTACATGGAACAAATTCTCGCATTTGATTGACTTTACTGATGTTAATATGGGAGAAAATGTTAATCCGTATGAAGATATGACAACGTTTGAACAAAAAAACAAGGTCTCAGTGAATATATTCACACATCACGGTGAGAATGTTATCCTAGCAAGAAAGGGATTGTCAAATTCAAAAAAAGTGGTCAATTTGTTTGTAATCCAAAAACTAGAAAATAGAATACCAAGATACCACTACGTTCTCATTAAAGATCTTGATGCATTTTTATGTGCTGGAAGTACACACAAAACCTACACATGTCACGATTGCTTCCGATCATTTAACTCCACTTTAAGTTATGTAAAGCATTCAAAGATCTGTTCAAAGTCAGCTAAACCAACCGAAAGACTTTATAGTTTCCCGCCCGAAGGAAAGGTTTTAACATTTGAAAGACCAGAACTGACAAACTGTCAACCATATATACTTTTCTTTGATTTTGAATGTTATTCAGTGAAAATAAATGATAATATTCACGGTAGGACACAAATGAGATTTGAGTACCAGCCTGCAAGCTATTCGTTAGTTATTTTACACAACACTGGAGATAAGGCCGAGCTAGTTACTGCAGAGTATTATGACGGACGTCATCCTGTCAAACATTTTTTCCATCGAGTGTTCCTATGGGCTCAAAAATTACTTTGCGAGATACGCTCAACAAATAACATGTTAACCCCGACACCTGAGGAAAGGAAAGCGCATGAACAAACAACGCATTGCAAACACTGTAAGCGACAATTCACAATTCCTAAGGATTCGGTTCAGGAAGGGTTTGATGCATTGCGTTTTGATTTGAATGGAACATTACTGAACGACTCAGACGAAACAGACTACGAAGAGGAACTTACAATAAAGAAATCCAAGCGAGATGCACCAATTATTAAAACATATCACCATAACCACGACTCTGGAAAATACGTTGCATCATTATGTCAGTCATGCAACCTTAAAATTAAATATAAGAACCAGCTGACGTGTGTCGCACATTGCGAATCTAAATTTGATTTCCATCTTCTTCTTAAAAACTTAGAAACTTCTGCCTTTGATGCTAGCAATATCTCAGTTATAGCTAAGTCTAAAGAAACCTTTGTACAAATTGAAATAAAGTCAAAGGATTTGTATATTCCAATTCTAAATAATCAGTACGGGAATCAACAACAATTCTCAAAATCTTACAGCGGTAACCGTAAAGTGGGTGTGAGGTTCATTGATTCTTTTAACTTTTTACCTGAATCACTAGCAGATCTTACTGAAAGTTTGAAGAAAGAAAAATCTCCTTTATTCGAAATCGTTAAAACAGTATTAAACAATTATATTTGTGTACCAAATCAACTAAACGGAATCTCTAATGATAGCATAGACCTGCTATTAAAAAAGCTTCCATACCCCTACACCTTCCTGTCAGGTCCGAACGTCTTGAAGGATGGAGTACCTATTCCCGAAATCCAAGAATTCCATAACGACATGACTCATGAAGAATGTTCACTGGAAGATTATGAAATTATCTTAAAAATCTGTTCACTTTTCCAAATCAAAGACTTTCGCATGTACACAAAACTCTACACAATCCTGGATTCTGCTCTATTAGGAATTGTGTACATCAACTTTATTCAAAATAGTTTTAAATCCTACGGTATCGATCCTTCGTATCTCTGTACTGCATCTGGATTTGCTTGGCAGGCATTTCTGTACACTACCGGTGCAGACATTCACTACATTCGAGACAAGAAAATGATTGATTTAGTTCGGGAGGGAATTCGAGGCGGTGTCTCTATGGCGGCTAAAAAAATTGTTTGCGCTAACAATGAGAGAACTCCGTTTAATTTTAACGCAAGTGAAGATCGAACACATATTCTCAATCAGGCCTGGCCTCAAGTTCGGTTCAACTCATGATTCGCACTTGAACTTGACCCGAACTTGATTATATCACCATAATTAAGATCCGAACTTGAACTTGATTTTTTAAAAGTAGGTACGAACCGGAGTAATCAAGTTCACACAATCAAGTTAATTTCGGCGAACTTGACCATGAATGGAACTTGACCATGAACTTGACCATGAACTTGACCATGAACTTGACCATGAACTTGACTATGAACTTGACCATGAACTTGAATTTCTAGTTATAGTGTTGTATGTATACTTTTAATTAGAAAGGCTAACAAATTACCTGAGATTTAATTTCTATTTATTTTTTAAAATTGAATATCAAAATTTAGAAGCAATGATTGATAAAACTTATAATAAGAGAATATAAAAATAACTAGATTTCCCGTAGAATTTTTTGAATGATGCACGGATTTCATCAAAATCGGTTTGATATTTGAATTTCAACCATCCCTTCAAGCACAGACAAACACAAATGATGTCTTTTAAAATTCTTTTAGGAGTTAGTAGGTCTGTGCCAGGACAACTGAAACAGGTATATATATCTATATGAATACACTTACGAGCAGTGTTTGCAGCTGTATTTTTTTGTAGAATCGCAAAATGTGACATGCTTGTGGACCTTAGGTCATTTTTTCCGGCTACTTGATGCAGTTAGACTTCCAGGATCAGCATCTTCTTCGCACTGTTGAGACTTTTCAGATTTGCTCATTTTCCAGTTGTTTATAAAATAATATGATTATTCAAACATTTAAATCAAGTTAAAATTAAACAGATGTTGTGAAGAAGAAAATACAACAGGATTTAGCTTGTAATATTTGAGCCCGGAGAACGTTGCTCGTTGAAAACACAGAAATACCGGTCTATCATTTGCACGCGAAAACGCTGTGTTTTAAATTAGCGTTTACAGCTTCAGCAAGGACATCTGCATAAGAACGATTCTCTATAGCGTATTATATGAGTATAAGAACTTGACCATGAAACGTCAAGTTCATGTTCACGGTTTTGGGGTTATGTGATCCGAACTTGATCATGGTATTGATGTCAAGTCTATAATGAAGACCTGACCATGAACTTGATTCGAGCCTTAAAATCAAGTTCAAATTTCATGTTGACCCGAACTTGAGATTTCAGTGTCAAGTTCAAATTAACTTGTAACCCGAACTTGACTTGAACTTGACCTTGACCCGAACTTGTCAAGTTTTACTTGAACTTGAATGCCAGGCCTGTTCTCAATCTCGATATAGTTTCCTTGTATGCCCATGTCATGGAGACCAACAAATTCCCTCATTCAGGTTATGAATGGGTTGATGTTGCGGATTTAAAGAAAATTGATTGGCAAAGCCCACAGCTTCATTCAGACGATAATAATACCGGCTACCTAATAAAGTGCACGCTCGAATATCCAGACGCAATCCATGACTCGACCTCTGACTTACCACTCTGTCCAGAGAAAAAACGTATAAAAATTATCGAGCTGTCTACAAGACAACAGAATATTCTACAAAAGCTGAACAATGCTCAACAGATTCTAACTGCACCAAGACTCACATTAAATCAATACGATAAGACAGACTATGTACTACATCATAAAGCGCTAGCTTTTTATCTCTCAATGGGAATGAAATTGACAGATATTAAGTGCGGCTTCAAATTCATTCAAAAACCTTACTTGACAAAGTATATAAAATATAATGTCGAGAAACGAAAAGTTGCCAAGACTGAAACGGAAAGGAGTGCTCTGAAACTGGGTACGTCAACCGCATTAATTAATATTAAATAGAAATCCTTTATGATGTTTTTATTTATAGGAAATAATTCCATCTTCGGACGCCTGCTTATGAGAGACGATAATTTATTGAAAATTATTTTCTGCTCATCTCGCGCACAAGTTCATAAGCATCTCTCCAACGACAGATGTGTGGATTTCGACTGTCTATCAGATAACGTAACAATGGTTATGCTTGAGCCCGAAACAGTACAACTCTCCAAACCAATCCAAGCTGGTCAAGCTGTTTTGGATTTTGCTAAGGTTGCCTACTACGAAGCATACTACCGACAACTACATGATGTGTTTGGATCTAGAGTATCTTTAGCTTATACTGACACAGGTTGAATTGATTTTCTCAATGATAATGACAGAGGTCTTGATGTTTTATACTAATCCATACATTTTTATAGATAGCTTTCTGGTTGTCGTTAAGGATCCTCAGAACACGCTTTGGACAGATCTTGTTCAAAATCGAAAATACTTCGACTTTAGCAAAATTCCGAAAGACCATCAACTGTTTAAAGACTTCTCTAACATCCCTGACCTTCCTAGATTTAATGCAGGAGAGTCCGGGAAGATCAAGATAGAAGACTTAGATATTTCAGAAATTTGTACGCTAAAATCAAAACAATATTCAATTCTAAGATTTAATGATACTTGTGAATTAAAGTGTAAAGGGATTCCTCAAAGATCGCTGAAAAGATACTGCAACCATGAAGAATTCAAGAAAACTATAAACAATGAAAGCATAAAAGAAATCAAAATTAATGCAATACGTTCTTACAAGCACTCATTGTTTAATATTAGTATTAATAAGTTAGCTCTACATGCACTTGATGTGTACAGATGTTATTGGGATGAAAATGATCTAAATGCAAGCTTGCCATTCGGGCATTATAAATTAAGATAAATAATAAATAAGCAAACTTATTTATAGTATATTTATTATTATGAATGTAATTTATAATATTAGTATTTTAATAAAACAATGCACTGGCAATTTATTCTGCTTTAACTTATTCTTAAAATGTAATTATTGAGAAACTCGTTTCACTTTGCCTCTCAACAACTTTACTTTGCCCCTAAAAGTTTAACTGTGTTATAACAACGGTTTAACCTATAAGCATGATGCAACCAAAAAAATTTAAGCATATGGCACTTGAAAACTAAAAATAAATTAAGCATATGACACTTAAAAACTAAAATGCATTTATTAGGAAATTCGTTTCACTTCAGCCCTAAAAAAATTCACTTTGCCCTTAAAAGTGCAGTATGCCCTGACATTGGTTTGACCTAAAATCATAAAGCTACCAAAAATAAATTAAGCATATGGTACTTGGAAAAAAGAAATATTTATTCGGAGAGACACACATCAACTAACAAAAAAACGGAGCCATCACTTCCCTTCGCCCCTTAAATGTATGCCTCTAACAAATTCAGTAAGGAAGAACTAAACACGCCCACGGGCCGTCATCGACCGGGTGACCGGGCGATGTGCCTCCGGAGTCAGGATCCTGCGCCGTGGGATGTCCACCAATACCGCTTCGCCCCCTCCAACCAGATCCACTTCCGCCCACACTTGCGCTCCCGGCTCCATCTCCCTTCCATCACCATTCCCTCCGTCGCCGCCACCACCGTCTCCACCACCCCCCACAAACCCTCCAGCACCACCACCCCCGTTTCCATCACCCCCCACAAACCCTCCACCACCACCATCGCCTCCTGGTGCTTCCTCCATCATACGGACCAGCTCAATGTGGTCAACGACCAGGTGTTCGCGCGGAGCCCGTGGTCCTCGAATGGCGCGCCAAAGCGCTCGCGCAGCATCGGTCACATCCTGGAGTCGTGCCACCCTATCCCGAACAAAATCCACCAGAGTATACCGATACCGGTACCACAACCAACCCAGAACTCCGACACCCACCACACCAGCCCCGACCCCAAGTGCTGTAATATTAAAAAAGCATTGACTATACATACAAACACATACATGCATAGATACATCCTTACATACATCCGTACATACATCCATACATACATCCATACATACATCCATACATACATCCATACATACATCCATACATACATCCATACATACATCCATACATACGTACCTATGACCCAGCCCGAAGATTCCACTGATGCAGGGATTCCCGGTCGCAGAAAACTTCCTGGAAGCGGCCACACACATGTCCAGGTCGAACAACCCCAGCAAGATTGATGGGAGCCTCATCCAGGTCAGCCAAACACCCACAATTGCCCACCATGTCGCTATAAAAATAGCACGCTTTTGAGCAAAGCTCGCAATCCGCATCAAATTTTGAACAAGCTAAAAAATACACAAACATATATACACACAAATAAAATTATATACATACATACAAATAAAATCATACATATAAACAATAAAACATAAATGCCTAAATATAAATTATGAATTAAATAAAACTACTTACCCATTTTTGTATTCCACCAATCTCTACTGCATCCGACTCATCCAACGTTGATTCAGCATTAAAAATTTCACCATGCCTTCACCAAGCACGGTATACTTAAGGGTACCCTTCCCCTTCACACAGATGGCGGAAGGGCACCACTTATTTCCATACCGTTTTTCAGAGAGGGAGACTCTAGGACTCCATGCGGACTTATAGAAAACATTATTCAACCTCCATGGGGGAACCCTCCATGGAGGATTTTCTATAAGTCCGCATGGAAATACACTACTATCCACTTATATTGAATTACCCCCAGGCAAGCTTTCGGATTGTCCACAATTGCACTTAACAAAATCAATGCTGTAGATTAAGTTTGAGAGCGGAAAAATCTCGCGGTGTAGAAACGAAACTTGTTTGCGCAATTTTGCTCAATTTTGTCTAAATGCGCCCCATCTTTTCCTTAAAGAGGAATTCGGGTTTAATCTGAAAACGGTCACTCCAAATTGAATGGGTTCAAAGAATAAATGGTAATCGAGATTAGATTACACTGAAGGCTTTTAACCGCATGAGATTTTACCATTCATTCAACCTGTTGTAGTAATTGTAGCTGATAAATGTTTTGCAGATTTATTTCAGTTCCACACTTTATTACTCATCATCAAATACTTTCCTACAATGCACTTATTGTTTTAAAAAGCGTATCACAATGAAACTAGCGAAACAGCCTTCAAAGCTGCGTTGTACCTGAAAGATTAAACAAATGCCTTTCCAAGCCATACAACTTGTAGGCTATTGTCTCATATAAATATATCATTAAAAGATAAACGTGATGTAGTACTCCGTTGATTACAGGTAAAAATAAACATGATGTTTCTACTGTTTGTGGTTATGAAGTGCAAACGGGAGGCATCATGTCTTTTATCGTTCGTAATCTACTCACTTCGCTCGTTATTCTTTTGTGCAAAACTTATCAAACGATGCCAGTCGTTTGAGTATTGAACTGTTGATTACTACTGATTGCATAATCAAACATCAGTCCACACCTCTCAGACACAATTAGCGCGTTACCTTACACCTAAAGCAACAATTTCCAAAGATATATGCCTGTATTTAATATAACATCAAGGAATTTTATAACGCAAATATCATGTCAAGGTTACAAGTACAGATTTAAAGTTCAATATTTCTAGTAACAGGGTTTTATTTCATTAAAAAATCGCGTTTTACGTTCTTAATACATTATGCACACTCATTTTTAATAAGAATTTTTTTTAGTTTGTACGATTGAATGATCCAGAATCCTGACTAAATACGTTGTGACTTAACAAGAACGGTAATCAAATTTTTTAATGAAAATAATTTTGTGTACAGTCAAATTCCTATGTAGTGCCTTCCTCTCAGGTCTGACAATAACTCTTTCTTAGTTTCAGTGGAGACATTCCGATATATTGGAAGAACGTCAGCCACCATTTGCAAAGCAAATATTTTTGAATCTAAGTTTTTGCGTAATTTGTTAAGATTTATTGGCGTTTGATTGCAAGGGGTTTACACTCTATGTAAATGATTCCAAGTATGAAATTCATCCACAATATACTTGTGCAGATATTCCTTATTTATAAATGTTTCTTTGTAAGCTTTATTAACGAATCTTGAAATATCAGTTTGCTGAAAATACTTGCGAGTATTAAAAAGGGCAACTGCAGAATGAAAAAGATCCTCGTATGAGCCACTTTGTAGAGAGCGTACTGTACTATTTGTCACAACTGCATGTCCATTTCATATAGTAAACCCCGGGCAACATTCCTTCATTAAAGTGTGGCTGATCAGTATTTATTGAGCATGTTAATGTATACATATTTAACAGTGAGCAAGTATGCAATTGTCAATTATATATGTATCTGAATACGTTTTTCTTTATTTACAGCAGTACAGTAGTCATGGGGAACAATTTAGGTCAATATATTGGGTTTGGAAATAAAATTGGAGAAAACAACGTTTTTATAAATAATTACAATCGTGAATTTGCAGAAGGGTCATCAACTCCGAAATTACTGTACTTATTCCCCGAGCGCAGTTTATATTTCCAAGGAAGAAAAGACGAAATTTCAGAAATTCACCAAGCCGTTCAAGTTTGCCAAACTCAAACTCACTCTTTCTTGAGAACAATTGTCATCCAAGGATTCGGAGGAATTGGGAAAAGTGAAACTGTCCGGGCATATATATATCAATTCCGTACAACATACGATTACATTGTGTGGTTCGACGCTCAAACAGAAATAAGTTTAAACTTCAGCTTTAAAAGACTTGCAGCGGTTTTAGAATTGCCATTCAAATCCAAAGCAAATATACCTAACATATATCAGAAACTAGCCAACACCTACAATTGTGGCATTTTCATATTCGACAACGCTGAAAGGCTCGAAACTGAAAATAATGGGATTGGAATTAAGGAATACATGCATACGGATTACCTTGATAAAAAACCAATTATTATTGTTACTTCTCGGAACGGAACCAACGCCTGGGATGCCATCAAAACAAAGATTAAGATAATTTCCTTAGACTGCCTTCCATATGAAGACACGTGTCTCTGTTTAAAAAAGTATTTGAAAATTGACAAAAAAACGTTACCTCCCAGTTTGGAAGAATCCATTTGTTCCATTGCAAAATCTCTGGAAGGCTATCCCTTGGCCTTGTCACTTGTGAGCACCACGATGGGAAAACTTGCAGATGACATTTCCTTGGAAGAAATACAGTCACAAGTCGGTGGGTATATGGAGCTTCTAAAAATCGTTCCAATCAAGGAAATCTATGATGAAAGTGATTACCAAGAAAGGTTCAATTTGATTTTTGAAGCAACGACAAAAAAGTTGCAAAGTGACAAAAACGGATCCACAGCAATTGACTTACTAGCAATCATGTCATATTTGGATCCAGACGGAATCACACGGAAATTATTGTACGCTATTTTCAGCTGCAAATTCTATGACAGTGAGGAGCGTTTCGAAATTAATGGCAGAGATTTCACTCACGCAATGAAATTGCTTCAGGGTTCCTTTATGGTAAAAATTGATAAGGAATGTTTGAATGTGCATCGATTAATTCAGAAATCGGCTCGAACGTTAGCAAATAAGAAACCAGTTATGACAATTTTAAAGTTTTTCGATCAGAATGCAGATAACCACTGTTGGAGAGGCCATATGGAAACTGTTTACAATGCCTTGATTGATGGTACATCTGTTGAAAATAAAACCTACTTTTTATGCATGTTGGCATGGAAGATAAAATTTGAGGACTATAGTCAATTTAATGACTCTAAACTTGAAATTCTCAAGAAGTATACTCCAAATAGAACTAACGATGAAGACCTGATTTTACAACTGGTCGAATTGTACCAAAATACGCCCAAAATACGGACAGTAGTAAATTCGAAATCATATTCTGAATTAATAGCCGGAATACTTGGCCTCACAACGGAATTTTTAAAATACGAATGGGTTATGGAATGCTGCATTCGGGTTGTTAACCAAATCCTACATAAGTTCCCAGAAGAACGTAAGGTATAATTATACTCGTACCTGTTTTTCAAAATGTTTGTTTTTGTTCGATCTTTTTCTTTTTCATTAATTTTAATGTTGTCAAAATGTCACACTGCATGTTGTTTTTCAAATTTTAAGTCCTTGCAAGTAATGGTAGGGAGAAAACAACTGTCCAAAACTCGAGCTCTATCCGACATAATCGTATGCAACTACACAAACCTATGTAGAACCACACAAATAGTCAGTGGCACCTGCATAGTTCGTTTTTTATACGGTCCTTGGAGCACACGGCGCTTGAAGGATGATTCTGAGTTCTTTATGAAATTTGTTTGTTGCTGTAATTCCAGAAGCCGCAGTTGGTTTTGGGGAGACGTTTCGGTAAGATATTAGTTAACGGGGTTAAGTATTAGCCCCGTCACATTTCTGTATTTTGGATATTTGATCTAATTCAGACACTATATTAAATCCATACAATAATTACTTACTTATACATGTACATCTTGATGTTATTTTCAGAGTTTAAGTATAAAAAATGACGGCAGGAACCTTCTTATGGACTTAATGTCAACCTGTGGAGTGGAAATATTTACGCAGAGTCTACGGGCGGGAAATCAGCGAGAAGAGTCAATTTCCGGATATTTCCTAGGTTCTTTCTGCTTAACACTTTTATGAACTACTTTACTCTACAAAACATTACTGCACATAACACCAGGGGGTCGGATTTTTGTAAATCTCCCTGGAAGATCATTTCTGAATTTCCCTGCTGACTATTATCACCCTGCTGATAGGTCCTCAACGATTTCAAAAATCCCTGCTGAAAAAAACGTCAACGATTTTCAAAATCCCTGTTGGCAAAAAAAATCCTTACAAGACGTAAAATCCCTGCCAAATTTGGCCAATCAAGCCAAAAATCCCTGTTTGCTTAACAAATTTCCCTGAAACCCGTCCACAAATTTGAAAATCCCTGCCAAAAAAAGGTCAACGATTTCAAAAATCCCTGTTCGTAAAAATAAATCCCTTCCCTTTGAGATTTTCCCTGCCAGAAATATTTTTTCCCTGGGAAGAATCTTCCCTTCTTCCTACAAAAATCCGACCCCTGGCATGGAGGTCCTCAACGATTTCAAAAATCCCTGCTTTCAAAATTTATTTCCCTACGATATGTCAAATCCCTGCCAAATAAAACTAACCAATCTAGTACCAAATTTCCCAGAAGCAACCCAAAAAAATTGAAAATCACTGCCAAGAAAAAGGTCGACAAATTTAAAAATCCCTGCTCGCAAAAAAAACCATTGCATTGAAATTTTCCCTATCAGAAATATTTTTCCCTGGAAAGAATTTTCCCGCTTTTCCAATTAAAATCCGACACTTGCAAACCTCCTACTAGATATTCCCAAAAATAATTCATTCCTTCAGCACCAGCGGGATTCAATTTGGAATAAAAAGATAATATATAACTCAAAGATTCCACGAAGCTTAATTGGTTTCTCCATTTAATTAAAACTGCGGTACTACTGAGGGTGTTTACTATAAATGTGACCACTTTTGAACTATTATTTCGAAGAGGTAAAACTATTGTCCTGTTTACCATAGATTTTAATGTGTAACGGAGTTTCCATTGTAGAAAAAAACGGTTTCATGTAAATCAAGGATCCTACACTGTTTTTCAGTCGTGGTCTTTCCTTACTATCAGTTTTCTGGGGCTTCTTTTTTAAGTTGAATGCTAATGTACGCTCCGTGCCCAGAATTGTAAGCACATTATCCACAATTTTGACACGGGTTTGTAACATCGGAAACTCCGTAGATACGGGTAACAAGATGGCACATCTATTAAAGACACTCCAATTTGACGATTGCAAAAAAATTAGCCTTTAAGATTTCGCGACTTATTATTATTCATAATCCGGAAATACTGTCAAATTTAAAGTAAAAACTGCATGCTAGGTTGACGTTCAGTTATTTTTATTACAGATTGCTTAACAATTTTAATAAGGAATGAAGAATATTTGCGTAAATTAGCGGAAACCAAGGAGTTTTTAATTGAGTTATCAGAGGCTTGGAAGTGGTTGAATGTTAAGGTATTTTTTGTACTGAACTGTTCTTAGCAACTTTAATACTGTATTTCAGAAGCAATTGTGAACTAATAGGGTAAATTTTCAGACAGACTCACTATTCCCGCATGTTGCCTCCATTTGGGTGGGTTTGTTCGTCCAAGACCTGAACATTTACACCAGCTTTAAAGAGCCGTTTGAGCAAGAACTCGAAAAAACATTTAAACTGGTAAAACCATGCGCTTGCAGGTATTATCAATTGTAGTTAACGCAAATCTTTATTTTTATAGAACAGTACAGAATCATTATGTTATACATGCATGTACTACTGTAGTTACGTCAGGTTTGTAAAGAGAGGAGAATTGCTAAAAAATACATTGGTATTTACTGAAATTCTGAAGGCATCTGGACATGCTACAAACTTGGCAGATCGTCTTTGTAGTTGGGTCGTGTATGATTGTGATAGGTAAGATTTTTATATTTGATTTAATACCATGTGTTGCTTAAAATTTTGTGGACCATAGATAGCACGTGTTTAGAATACCCACAGAAATTATTGAATTACTAAGCGATTAATTGATGCAGTACAGATATATACTTTTCATAATAATAATATAATATAGTTCATAATACAAATTATAACGTTCAAAAAATTATTTAGCGAATTTAATTGTACATTTTTCAGGTAAAGATGACTGGATGATTCAGTCAAAAAAGGGGGAAGGGGATGTGAAGGCTACTGTGATAAGCTTATTTATATATCTTCATATCTTCCAGGGTTTGGACTATACATTTGCAATATATTTCCGTCAATAAATAATATAATAATTATTAACCACAGGAAATATTTGTACTTATCTATTAATAATTAGCATAAACATTTAATATTATTATTTCTGTCTTTCTTCTTTCACTATAAGAGACCGTTCAAGTAATGCGTAACACAAAATAAGCTGACAATTGACCCACAATTCTATGCATTGCATCTCATGGGTACAAAAAGGATGTACCTGGACCTGGACTTGAACCCAAATAGTGGGTACCGGCAAATATTGTACCCAGACCTGTACATGATGAAGTAATTACCCTTATTTAGATTTATTTCAATAAATCTTGGTACCTGGACCTGAATATTATGCAAGTAATGCGAACCTGTACCTGAATTTTACCCGTACCCATTTATACCCATTATGGACCTGTACCTAGAAAAAATGCATACGTACCTGGGTGCCTGTACCCTTACTTTAAACGTAATGACTGTAAACGATTATTACGTCTGAAAATATTTATTTAAATGATGGCTGAGTTTTACTTTCCCGGCCACAAAAATATTAACCACCAACCTACCACCTCATAAAGAAACACTATAAAACATATGTTATTTCCACCAAACTACCACCTACCACTAACCTACCAGCAACCTACCACCACAACCTACCAGCAACCTACCACCACAACCAACCACCACAACCTACCACCATATCCTACCACCCTACCATACCAACATAAACTACAAACTTACCCAACTACCTTACCCTTCCAACATAAACTACAAACATACCCAACTACTTTACCCTTCCAACATAAACTTCAAACATATCCTACCAACGTACCCTACCAACTTACCCTACAGGGATACCCTACCAACTTACCCTACAGGGATACCCTACCAACTTACCCTACAGGGATACCCTACCAACTTACCCTACAGGGATACCCTACCAACTTACCCTACAGGGATACCCTACCAACTTACCCTACAGGGATACCCTACCAACTTACCCTTCCCGGTTACCCTACCAACAAACCCCACCAGCGTGCCCTACCAACACCCTACAGGGATACCCTACCAACATACCCTGCCTATTGACCCTACCAACATACCCTGCCTATTGACCCTACCAACTTACCCTGCCTATTGACCCTACCAACATACCCTGCCTATTGACCCTACCAACATACCCTGCCTATTGACCCTACCACCATACACTGCCGCCATAACCCGGGTACCAATTTCTTACCCCCATAACCTACCACCAACTGATCTAGGCCACCAACCTAGGTGGTAGGTTGGTGGTAGGTATTTGTGTGGCCGGGAAAGTAAAACTCATCCTTAAATGATTTTTAAAACCAGGCATTACATCAATTACAATTAGAGACAATTCTGCCTCGGCATTATTTTTGATACACTAGATATCTTAACGGAGCTATAAATTTGCCCTTGAAAATGTTCGTATATTTTTGATCGAAGAGATTTTCCAGTGTCTGAGGTATTTCCAACTTCAATGAAATCTTCTAGATGACCCTCCAGAACCACAAAAGAGAGCCACAGACTATGCTAGAAATCTCGTAAGGCGGATTTCTGCATGTAAAAGTACCCACATTTTCAGGTATTAATGTTTCAGGTCCAGGTATATTGGAATCGTGTACCTGCTCCTGTCAGGTACAACCCAAAACATTTCAAGTTTGTACCTGTACCCAACACCTGGCTTTGTACCCAAACTTTTGGTATATATAGCTAGTACCCATAAAGAATCCATTTAGTTTGGGTACTGAAACAGCGTTCCAATTTCGGATCTGGGCCTGAACCAGTACCTAAATACTCAGGTACTACTCGTACCCATGCGTTGTATTGCTTCTTTCTGTATCTTAAGCATTACCTCAAAGGGGGATTAGCATTCCTTACTCTTTAGAATGACATAAATATTAAGGAACCTGCAATAATCAACATAAACGCTCCAAATATGGGTTTGCTTGCATTGTACAAAGTATAAAAAATATTTAATCCGGTCCCAGCACTTTTAAGAAATTGTTTTCCCGTCGTTAAATAAAATAGACTATTCTTGATTCCAATTCTAACATAGTATCGAATCCAGGTTTCATTCAACCGTATTTATAATGCTTTATGTAGTTGTGCCTTGGTCTAGTTGGACTTGACTTTCCTGATAGTTCATGATCTACAGGAATGGAACATTTTTGTTTTTTAAGTCATTTTAAATTACGTTACTTCCCGATCAAGGAGGTATTTTCATCTGAACCAAATGCTTCTTGAATATCTGATTCTTGAAAATGCATATAGTATTAAAAAATTCGAGGAAAGGTTTACCAGAATTGAGTAGTAATAATAATTAGGTGTAATACAATATTATGAACCGTTGTGTTCACGAGATGAATTTGAACATTCAAAATTTAAGTAGAGGCGAATTATTTAAATTAACTTTTACAGAAATGTGCGTTTTATCCACAATATGATATAAAGGTGAAAGATGCTTCAAATGCTTTTACACATGGGGATATTTGACCTCAACAATACCTCGCTAGGGATAAATTTATAAATTTTAGTAGTTATCACTGTGGACGTAATTATGATCACATTTTGTTTAATTTGGTGTATCTAGATATTTTTTGTGTACATTTTCAGTAGAAATAGATAGTTTGTGCTTGTCCACAATTTTAAATTTGCTACCGCAGAGGACAAAACAATTTAACATGACTAAAGTTAAAAATTGAATCTTGGAATTTTTTAAATATCCATTGATGATCTGAAACCTCAACGTAACCTATGGTTTTATCTTGTCACGGGAAATTTCATCCGCAAGGTAGCCCAGCCTGCATTAAACAGGACACAACACCAAAGGATAATACTTATTTTCACACAGAAACAAATATTTGTCGTTGAATGTGAAAGTATTTTTTGAGTTGAGAATATGTTTTTAGGTGAATGCAAAAGTACCCTTTCGAAAACGGGAACAGCAGGTCTGGGGACGGGAACATTCGTGGGTTGTAAATGAAGATTACTGTTCCTATTCACAGGGATCGGGTCCACTTTAGTATATTCATGTTCCCATACCCAAATTGGTTGGGGACAAAATATTCGTTCTCATGACGACCAATTGTTGCCGAAGTTGGTCTTAAAAACCTGAAAATATCTGAGGAAAGATACGCCAATGCAACCATACTGTATTGCAAAACAAGTTTACTCCTTAGATCATTCATAGGAGCGTAAATAGTTTTTAGTGGGGACACTACTTCATTACTCATGTATGTACGTTTTTTATTTATAAAATTTTGTTATGAAGAATCTTGTTCATTATTCTTAATATGCTTGCAAGTGTAAGTGCGCATATGTAATGCTGCTGAAACTTGAGTCAATCAGCCGAAGAAAAACAGATAATGAACTCTGTAGCTTTGAAAGGTAGTTGTAGACCACAGCTTCAAAATAAGCACGCAAATGGATTTTCAAATGGCTATGACGTAAGCGATTTTGAAGAGCAGAAAAATGAATAATACTTGAAGTCCTAAAGGTGGCAATTACGTATTAACTCTTCACTAACAAGCAGGAATTTCCCATTGAATACTGGTGAGCAGAAGTTCATCTTTGCGCAACAATTCTCTGGAAATCTATTTGTTCATGATACAGTACACTCTCTTTGCAAAAGCCAATTTCAATATGCAATATTTCAATTTAACAAGAAAAAAGCAACACTGAAAATGTGTGCACTGAAATTAGTAAGGTTCTTCGTATCGAACCAATGTTGTGTATAGGGAGTCTCTAATAGAGACTGTGTACTGTATTAGAACTTAATGATCAACTGAAGTGTTTGTTTCGAGAGAAACAAAACAAAGAACGCGATAAAGGTGGAATATTTTTGCAAGGCTTATGACCCCAAGCTATGGACACGTAGTCAGAGGATATTCAGCATATTTCAAGTACCATTACCGAGTCTAGGGGTTTGTTGCTTCCAAACTATTCACGACCCACATGTAAGTATCTATCTATAAGTATTTTGTTTATTTTAATTCACAATAAATCATAATATTACGTTCCACTAAATTCCACTTGAGATTCTAGCGTTGACAGATAAATGCTTATGTTTGTCAATTTGGTTCAGATATATCTGTAATATTTGTAAACTTGATTACTATCAACCATGTTGAAATAATTGGAATACGTGGATATTGCTTAGAATCAATTTGTTTGCCAAGCTTTCGAACTCAAACAGTGTTCATCTTCAGGGCTTAATTATGACTAACTATGCTATGCTTGTTTGATGTAGTATTTATAAAAAGTTTACATTATTCTAATTTAAAATTATTGAGTTGTGAATATTTTGCAAAAAATAATTATTTTTTCAATAATTTAAATTAAAAACAAGATCAATCTATTAAATTCGGGATTATTGGCTTCCATGCGTTGCTTAAAATAAAACCTTGGTTGACGTTCATCAATGACTGTTTTGATTGTTGGATAACTAAACCTTCCTTTATTTGTCGTAGGAAATGATTATGTTCGGGAACAACAATCTTTGCATCGTCCCATGCAATATGATGACTTCTGTTTCTTATTATGTGTCTTGCAATAGCTGATTTTTTATATTCTTTTCTTCTGACATTATCTTTATGTTCTTGTACTCTTGTGTTTAGGTGCCTATAGGTTTCCCCAACGTATATTGAATTGCAAGTATTACAAGGTATGATGTATACTCCAGCATTCTCAGAATTTTCTCCATCTTTTAAACTTTTCATTAAGTTTTGGATTTTTATACCGGTTAAGAAAGTAGGTTTCCATTTCAAGACTCTTCGCAAGTATCCTGCGATCCTATTAGAAATATTGCCTATGTATGGAATTGGAATCCATGGTTCAATCTTGTTTTCTGTTTCTATGATTGATGAGAGCAAAATTGATGTGTCTGGTGCAGATAAAGGTGTTGTATGATTTTTTATCATTGTTGCTTGTGCGACTATGGTTCTCCTCGGATGTAACTTGTTTCTCATTCGGTTGATTCTTTTTTCTATGAATTTTATCGGGTATGCATTTCTTGAAAGTACTTTTCTGATGTGTAATAATTCAGCTTCCAAATATTTTGGGTGGCAGATTTTAATAGCTCTGTGAACTAAAGCATCTACGACTGAAATTTTTTGGGAGGTGTGATGAAAAGATTTAAAATTTAGATATCTATCTGTGTGTGTATTCTTTCTGTAGACTTTGGTTTCAATGTTGCCATCTGCATTGCGTATTATAAGAACATCTAAGAAAGGAATCTCGTTATGCTGCTCTTCTTCAATTGTAAATTGGATTTGTGGATGATACAGGGTCGTTCGTACATCCTTGGACCGATTTTTAAATTTAATTTGCGTAACTAAGAAGGCGCCTAAATTCACAATTAAAATTATTTTGTGCTCCTCATATATCCTTTGCTATGCCCTCGAAGTTGTACCGGATTTCTCGGGTTCGGTTAAAGTCTACAGGGCATAACGTAAGACCCTCTTCTCGGGGGCGTTTCCGCAGTCCGGCGCTAGGCGAAACCCTAGTTGGTACAAGAATTATTTCCCTATCCCGAAATTAAAAATATGCAAGTGTTGATATTCCAGATGACTTCATGGATAAGTGGGCCTCACTTAATTTCATCATAATAGTCTTACTCTTCAGACTGCCTATTTATGCCCGGGTATATTGGGCAATCTATGAGTCTTTTCTGTTATCACGTCCATTAAAACTTGCGGTATCATCCTCATGGCGCTAACCAAAATTTCCTTGGGGTAAATGGCTTGAGACACAGTAAATATAGTGGGCTGCACTGGCGTGAACTTTAAAGGGCACTTTTAATCGAAGCAGAAAGCCCCTTCCGGTAGTTACCCGGGCGTGAATTTGCTTGTTAACAATCTCACCTCCGCCTTTACCTTAGGTATGCTGGTCGCCGTATGTTTCTTAAAATATTGTTTATATTAGTAGGCCAGAGTTCCAACCACTGTCGAATATCCCTTCTTCGATTTCCGCAAACAATATATATTTTATTCCTGCAGGGATCCTACAAAATGCCCGGGAGATGATCCATGTATGAATTCCGTATGACCTTCGAACACGAATCATCTTTTTGGTTCTTACAATAATATCCATGTGAATTATTCCATTCAAAGTACACACAGGAATCTCAGGGTTCTAGGAGATTTCAATTCGACGCAATGAATTTACCCCGGAGGTCACTAAGCCCACTTGCAGAAAAAACCGAATTTCGGGCTTTTCCGCAGGTTATCTTTGTTTGGCTCTGGAAGCTGTCATGGCAGAGCCAACCCTCTAGTTTTTACGAACATAAACCTAGCTGTCACTGTAATCTGAAAAAACACGAAATTATAAAATTATAAGTGACCCCTGCCATGACATCAGGTCAAGCGCTCGCCGGAAACGTATATTATAGACCTCTCAACTTTGGAGGGTATTACCGGGTAAAGTTTTCGGAGAAGCGCAATGAAACTCTCTACACACGTTGTACATGTTATTGCTAACAACGTTTCAAAATATATTAAATGTCCTGTAGTCGCGCTAAAAGTTATGAAGCATGACGTCACTGTCCAAGGATGTGCGAATGACCCTGTATGAGTTTAAATAGTTAAGAATTTCATTCTTGTTGGACTTATCAACAATAGCAATTACGTCGTCAACATACCGTTTCCAGAATAAGATTTTGGAGTTATTTACCCCTACATCAGTTTCTAGTTTTTGTAAAAATATGTCAGCAATTGTTCCTGAAATAGGTGATCCCATTGGACAGCCATCGTCTTGTGAGTAGATTTCATGGTTATGTTGGAAATAAGTATTATTGAGACAGATTCTCAAGAGAGATATAATGTCTTCAATTGTGAGTAGCTCAAATTCTTGAATTTTCCAATCTGAAGATGTTTTTAGTCTTTCTTCTACTGCTTGGATACTTTCAGTTAATGGTAAATTTGTATATAAGCTTTTTACATCAAATGATACTAGAATGGATTCCGGAGGAATTTTGATATCTTTGATCATATCCATTAATTCGAAAGAATTCCTTACCGTTGTTTGTGGATATTTATTCGTTAGAGAAATTAATCTGTTTAATATTCTGGCTAGTTTGTAGTTAACTGATCCTCTATAGTCATTGATTAGTCGGAATGGCGTGTTGTCTTTATGAATTTTAGGAAGGCCAAAAAATTTTGAAATCCTGGGTTGATTTGTAATAATGCTGTTGTAAAGTTCCTTGGTTACTCTTCTGGTATTAAGTAGTTCCTTGCATTTTTGTTTCAAAGTATTTAAATTGATTTCAGTGGGATCATTAGATAATTTGGAATATGGGCCATCTTGAATGAGCTGAATAATTTTTTGGTGGTAATCTAATTTATTCATTATGACAGTGGCATTACCTTTGTCTGCTTTCATTATTAAGATGTTTTCATTTTTCTGTAAATTCTTAAGTATTCTGATGATTTCATTATTAGGTTTAATTAACTGTCCATCTTGTACTATTTTGGTTATATTGCGTGGTATGATTTCTTTTTCAATTTCTGGAATGTTTTCATTTTTGAGATGAGATTCCATTGTGGCTATGAATTTCAATCTTATATTCTTTAAAATTTGCTTGTTAGGGGGGAGCGCATAATTCATTCCTAAAGTAAGAATCTTTATTTCTTCATCTGTTGGTTTGTAATTACTTAGATAGATTACATTCCTTTTTTCTCCCACTATATTTTCCGATAGTTGTTGAATTGTTGAGATTATATTGTTTGATGATTTCAGTAGTAGGTTGTATTTCATTGCTTTCTTTTCCTTAATTTTTTGGAATATTTGTTGAAAATCAATGTCAATAAGTGTGGTAATCCAATCTTGAATTGAACAGTATCTATCTGTGATTACAACATAAACAATATGTGTAAAATAATAATAATATGATAAAACAGCAACTTGATTACTGTTTTTGTAGAACCACAGCTGCTGTGAGAGACACTCATCGCTTATTATAGCATTTTCCCTATAACAGAAATGTCAATCTTCTTCAAAGATCTTAATATTCAAAATTTAAATGTATTTTAAGGCTATATTTGCTAGAAAATCACCTTCGGAACATATAAATGCCTATGTTAGTTAATTTAATTCCGTCTTTGCAAATTTGACTGGTAGCACCGTATTCACGTAATTTTGGCCATTTACATTTTCAGTCGACTCACATTTATCGGCTCACCCAAACCAACCTTTTTTTGAACCCGAACTTGGATTTCTAGTACTTGCACCTTGCAACTTTTGTATTATGAAGTTGCAAAACCATTCCAATGGGTGGAGCTGGAAGATTTTCAATTGCCGTCGTCTTTATTAAATTCGGATTCGGGTTCACCCATGATTTTTTCTTGTCAGTCTCACCGGACAATTTACTTCAACAATTTTTCAAAAATTAGAAGAATAGTTTTAAGCACGACGATTTTCGTAATACACAACAGTCACTGCAAATGAAAGTGAGCTCCAGCTTCTGTGCATATCTCTGCAGGCATGGTTTCTGTAGGGATGCCAATGGTCTGGTCCGGACCATTCATACTGGCCCGTTATTGGTCTAGTCCGGTAGGACAGGACCATGGTCTCAAATGTATGCAAAATAATTTTATGAGTTAACCAAATCCCATGGAATTAAAACTGACATTTCTGGGGGGAAAAGAAGAATTTGACTGGATAACATGTGATTATTTAATTGCTCTCAATGGTTTTCGGGACCACGGTCTGGTCTGGTCCGAACGACTGGATCAGACAAGACCATTGGCATCACTAGTTTGAAACTAGTGATGCCGATGCCGAAACTAGAATACGTGGTGCAGAAGTGCGAACAACCGAGGGAGAAGAACGCACAAAGGATTCAAACGTTGGAACTAGGATACTTGAATCGGTACTTGAAAGTGCAAGTTCGGGTTCAAGTAAAATCCATGCCCAGACCCGAACCTGAACTTTATCCTTAGTTCAAGTCAATTCTGTGGGCTTGCACTTGGAGCGGAACCGACTTGAAGTTCCAAGTTCGGATCCAGCAAATACTTGAATTTGACCCGATTCAATCAAGTACAAACTCTCATGTTCCCAAACTTGATCCGAACTTGACCTGACTTGATACTTGTCAAGTACTACTTGAACTTGAGCGCAGCTCTGGCCCTGATAGCCGATAGATACATATGTAAATTGGAACAAAATTTCCTTGTACACAAATTCGCGAATACGGCGATCAGGAAAATAGCGTAATGACAGGATATTTTTTTAGTGATTTTTTTTTAAATTGAGTTTTCTCATTTTTACTTAAATTCTAATTTTACAGAATATTTGAAGTTCTTTGAACACTTACGCTCACCGTCACAAGCAAATTATTGTTTAATTGTAATTATCCTGGAGCAAGTTCTGGTAACTGATACATAAATTGTAACAAAATTCCCAATACATGCGTATACCTTGCATATACATGTATAAATCATCAGTGGATGATTAGCCAGGGTAACTTTACGCAGCATTTCAATTTACGATCTGTGCACTTATGATACTATAATTATAGCTTATATATGGAGGGACTTTGGCTCTAAGAACTCATCATCTTTATTCCATGCGTCAACGTTTGTCTCATATAAATAGCACGGTTTATTATTTAGAATAGAAAAGTAACGCTGCGCGTTCGATTATTAGCTTCAGGAATTTCTATTTTAGTTTTCCTTTCTAGGGGCGAGCTGAAACGAGATTTTCTATTGTTATCGCTTTGATGTTTGGTTGCGTGCTTCATGGTCATCACAATAAATGCCGAACAAATTATACCAATGGTTCAAACTTTTCGGTGATAGTTAACGTGTCAGAAATATATTGATTTTGGACAAAATTGGGTTCTAATACATCTGCTCCGACATACATATACGCTGTATGTTCTGATATACAAGATATGAGACATGCAAAGGTCGTTTTCCACTTGAGAGATGATTTTTGAAAAAGTATTTGAAAGACGACCCATAGTAAGGAGGTGAACAATTATTTGCATATTAGCGCTGCCCTTCCTTTGTAAATACTCCGTGATAAGAATTTCCAATAATTTCATGAAATGAACGGCGCTACTTTAAATAACAAGAATCAGTATTTAACAAGTTTTAAAAGGGTATTTTTATGCATGAATCTGCTTCGCCAGCTAGATCTATATTTCGATGGTCATGTGAAGGAGAACATTTACGCTGCCATTAAGGGACTTGCACATAATGCATTGTATGTATTTGTGCTCAGCTGTAGTAATTATTAAAGAACGGTTAATTTTTAGCATAAATGTCCCGAAATTAAAAACACATCCGAAACTGCTGAGAAATACAGCTCAAGACCAATGCCCAATGTCAGCCCGGTCCGTAATTTTTTTATACCTAGAAAATCGTCGGAGCCCAACATTTCACTACCACATTTACGGTGGCATTCAAGTTACATTTAAATACTCGCACTAACACTAGAACTAGCTTGAGTGTGAGTTATAGAGTGAGTGTGAGTACTAGTGGTAATGGAATACAAGTTTCCACCACTCAAAAATAAAACCAGCACTCACATGAGAGAGACCTTACAGTTGGGAAACATGCGAAGTAATTATGTATAAGTAGTTACCGGCATTAAAGAAAAAATTAATTAAACAGTTTCTAAGAAGAAGACAATTTATTATTTTAATGTTCACACACAAAATGACACAAACTACCTCAATTATTATCCCCAAAAACATCAAATTGTGGACAAGTTCCTCCTTTAGGTACATCGGAACGAGGATTTTTAATTTCCTCTTTGAAATCCCATGAAAACATTGAAAACAAAAAAAACAATAGTTTTCAACGATGCCAAAGGCAAGGTATGGAAAAAAATTGCAATATAATTCAACTCTGCACCCTTCAACCCACAATTGTAAATATTTTGAATATGATGCGGGGAACGGATGGTTGAGAAATGAAAACTGTGTCCGCAATTACTGATTGAAATGACCCAGTGGCCAAAAATATGAATGCGACAAGTTTCTGAAAAATAATTGGAACATGCCCACCTTTAGATAATAGTAACTGAGTTGTGACAATCGGTAACAGGAACACAGAAACGAAAGTTTTCTTAAATCGATATCTCTCCAAAAGATTTGATAAATCTTTAAAATACCTACATAAAAGTATTAACTACCCAAAAAACTAATATGAGAAGATACCAGGCAAATATATGCTGTGTATAATGTATGTTTAGGAATTTGTGAAATGACCCCGGAAGTTTGCGATCCTATAAACTTCCATAAAACTAAACAAATCTCCGATTGAACGTTGCTATAGTTTGGAAATGTAATGAATCGAGACTGCAACGAAGCCATAATTTTACATAGTTTGATTATGATTCGGTGAACGGATGGCTGAGAAATGCAATAAATTACTGATTGGAATTACCAAGTGGCCAAAAATCTTATTGCGATAAGTCGATCTGAAAAATAACTGGAATGTGTCCACCTTTAGATAATAGTAACCGAGTTGTGACAATCGGTAACAGGAACACAGAAACGAAAGTTTTCTTAAATCGAATCTCTCCCGAAATATATTGTCGCTGAAAAGTTCGAAAGGATTTGACAAATCTTTTAAATGCCTGAGGTTCAGTTTAAACAGATTTTTTAAACCGATCAGATTTTTAAACTTTTGGAGGCGTTCAAATCCCTTATAGGTTATGTTCCGTTGCTGCATCTTATTTTAAATAAGTCTCAATTGACGTATGTGTGTAGCCACAGGCGAGTGGAGAATCTAGCGACCAAATTGGTGACTTAATGTGTCACTCACTAACGGGAGTGCACTCACTGA